>SJYW01031157.1:1067455-1087425 GCA_006410735.1 Raphicerus campestris | reverse complement strand
TCAAAAGCAAGAACATTACTTTGCCAACTAAGGTCCGTCTAGTCAAGGCTATGGTTTTTCCTATGGTCATGTATGGATGTGAGAGTTGGACTGTGAAGAAGGCTGACCGCTGAAGAATTGATGCTTTTGAACTGTGGTGTTGGAGAAGACTCTTGAGAGTCCCTTGGACTGCAAGGAGATCCAACCAGTCCATTCTGAAGGAGATCAACCCTGGGATTTCTTTGGAAAGAATGATGCTAAAGCTGAAATTTTCGTACTTTGGCCACCTCATTGGAAGAGTTGACTCATTGAAAAAAACCCTGATGCTGGGAGGGATTGGGGGCTGTAGGAGAAAGGGACGACAGAGGATGAGATGGCTGGATGGCATCACTGACTCAATGGAAGCGAGTGTGAGTGTACTCTGCGAGTTGGTGATGGACAGGGAGCCCTGGCATACTGCGATTCATGGGGTTGTAAAGAGTCGGACATGACTGACCGACTGAACTGAACTTGAAGTAACTGCGCAAATATTTTTTTCATCTTATACTGAGATTTTTCTTATCTATCTATAAAAGTTGAAATACTATTAGTCAGAATCAGTTTTCAGATTTATGAAGTGTAAGTACCTCTTCTTAGTATCTGACTTATCGCTTGCAAAATGTTTTTTCTTTTTTTTTATTTAAGATAAATTTTGAAAATTTTGAGTTATATTTCTCATATAATCCAATTTTGTCTTTTGTTATAATCTCTTACTGATATCAAAAATTCTTTCCCTAATGCCATGATAATATTTCATCTTTTTAATACATCTATGTAATCCACCTCATATATATATATTTTTATGGCATGAGATATTGAAAAAATTTTACTTTTTCATTTGTACTCCAGTCATTTCAGCATCGTATATTGAAAAGACATTCTTTTACTTAAAGTACTCCTTCTCAGTTTGCTAATGACATTTTTTTAAAATTTATTTAAGTCACATTAATTTTAGCATTCTTTTATTATTCCATCTCTTAATGTGGTGTATGCTTTGATTACCTTTAACTTGTATTCTTTGCATATATTTGCCATGTCACAAAGTGAAAACATTTTATAATTTTTATTCAATTTATTAAAAGATTAAAAACACTGTATTTAGGAAGGATACTAATTACAAGACTCATTGATTTTAATATCTGTATTAGAATCTGTTATTTTCATTGTGTTAACTTCATTACATAAATGGGTTGTATTCTGTTCTCTTCTGTTGCCCACAAAAAATGTTCAGGATAGGTATTATACTTCTCTCATACATGTTCTGTAAGCTTTAACAATAAAGTCATCTAAGCTTGGAAATTTCTTCTTGCTAAGACTGATGAAGTTTTGACAGATATTGAAGTTTTGACAGATATTGAAATTTTTGGATCACCTGTTTCTTTTTCAATAATTGCATGTTTTAAGACTATTTCAGCTTACTCAATATGTCTAATTTATTTGTATGAATTTTTTTATAACATTGTCTTATTTTATTGGCTATACACTACCTGGTGATTTTTATTTATTTTTTGATCTTGAATTTTTTTTTTTTTATAGAACAGTTTTTCTTGGGAATAATCAGCTCTCTTTTTTATTTTTTAATAAAAGATGACTATATCTACTTTTCTTAGCACTTGTGGTGTCTAAAATGAAGAAAGAGAAACATGCAGTAGTTATCATGTGTAGATATATATTAAATATTAATTTCTTTTTAAACATATTTTAAGCATTTAACTGGAGCCTACAAGCTTTGCTGTTTTATGTTTGCCATATATAAAATTTTCTTTTTGATAGTTTGTCTTATGAGCTATTTTGAAGTATGTGTTTAAATTATTTTGGTATGTTTATTACCCTTGTTTCACTCATTTCTAGCTTTATTTCATTGTGGGAGAGCACATACTCTGTGATTTCAGGTTTTTTTAATCTGTGGAAATTGGTTCTAAGGAACTACATATGGTCTATTTAGGTGTGTTTTGCATCTGAATTTGAAAATGACATATTATTTGGTGGTTTCAGTATTCTATAACAGAATTTGGATGCACTTGGGACTGTTAATAATGCAGTTAGTTGTAATATAGAACACACATAGGGGAGAAATAGAAGATCACAATATGAGCCCTAAACAGGCCACTGGGATTGAAGAGGATTGATTAATTTTAGAAATGCAAAACTTTATGTCTTTTTAAAATAACCTTCAACGTATAGTTTTTTCAGTCAGGATCCTGTTATTTTGAAATGTTCTCATTCACATGGAGATGAATTTTATATACAGGTCTTAACATTACTCAAACAGTTACTCTGTAAGACATATTCAGTCTTGTTTATCTTATATTGCTTGCATCCCATATTCTACATCTCATTCTCATCTAGGCCTCCTTGCTGTTTTGCACCCATTGCTTATTACCACAGTCATCTCATGATAACATCCATATGGTTTCTGCAATTTGATGACTTTTAAGTAGGGCAGTTTACTCTGCAATATCTATCTACAGTGTCATTGCAACACACAGTATCTTTCTTTTATATTCAAAGCAAGAAACCAATGACAACTGTCGTTTCTCAAAGAAATTTAAAAAAAGAAAAACACAATGATTAGTATTTTCCCCAGACAGTAAAAGAAAACTTAAAATGTAGACAAATTAAAATTGTTTTAGCATACTAATATAATTTAAAATATTGTGTTGGATCCTACTATCAAATGTGCAATATTTTTTTTTTGAGTTTAGCAAAATTGACTGGTATTTCGACTATATACTATGTTTCATACTTAGATTTTCCTTTAATTCATTGAAATATTCATTATTTTAATTCTTATATGATGGTTCAAATGCACTAATTCATTTACTCATTGAGTGCTTATTATGTGCATGGTATGTATCCTAATCACATTTATTAGCAGTTCTTGACTTATAACCAAGAAAGGTAAATTATGTTCTAAAACAATGCTCACTGCTCTGGTAAATGAGTGAAAATACACATATCAGTGAAAATTTCTTAAACATTTTCTTTAATTAACTCATACTAGATGTGTATAAGAGACAGNAGCAGTTCTTGACTTATAACCAAGAAAGGTAAATTATGTTCTAAAACAATGCTCACTGCTCTGGTAAATGAGTGAAAATACACATATCAGTGAAAATTTCTTAAACATTTTCTTTAATTAACTCATACTATGTTGCAAAGTATCTGAAACAGTGAATGTTATTTCATTGTTTCTTTACAGTACAAACTTGACAACAGCTTAGATTAACTGGCTGTCGCTATGGGATTGCTCTTAGGCTATCAACCAGTGCTGTAGCTATCTGGTCGTCTGAATATAACTGAAGAAGTATCTCTTCCCAAGATGGCTGACTAACATGGATGTGGGTTGCTTGTTTCCGTTTCTAATTAATTGTTGGCAGGAACCCATTGGACTGTTCTTATGCATGCTCTGGTTTCCTTTTCAAATGGAAGCTTGCATCAGCCAGGATGAGGATTCCAAGAGACCACAATGCCTTTTAGGACTTAACCTTAGAAGTCACGTATCATCATTTGTGCCAGTATCTCTTACTCATGGAAATCAATTCTAATATAAAGGGGAGAGGAGATAAAATAAGAACGTGAAAACCTGGAAATAGAATCATTGAGGACTATCTTGGTGATTATCTTTTACAGACTTATCTTTCTTACTTGAAAATAAGATTCTCCACTTCCTTGTCCCAAAGAATTCCATGACTTTCCAAGGTTCAATGATAAAATCCAAATTACTGTGTAAGAAGTAAAAGATAATCTTTGATCAGAATCCCTTATAATGGGTCTCCTTTCCTACCTTATGAAAGGCTACCTAAATTCACTGACACAATCACTTTTTCAATATTGACTCACTTAGTCCTCAGAAAATCTATGATATTTAAACTATTATTACTTCCATTTTAAAGATGGAAAAAAATAACACAATGGTTAGATTCACCTAGCTAGTAAGTGCAAGAAGATAATTAAGGAAATCAAATAAATCACATTTAGTTGTAGTTTTATTCAACTAATCTTGCCAACTATTTTCTGTCCTTTTCTAAGCCATTCCTTATTTCCGGAATGATCATGTGAGTTTCTCTTCATTTGGAAAGCTCTAATAACTTGGACATGTTCAAGTAATTTACTTGTCAAAATTCAATTTAAACATTCTTTTCTGTGATTCCCAAGCACAGGCTTATTTTTTTCTTTCTATTCTGTCCTTTGGAATATCATGCATATCTAATTAATTTTTGAATATTATTTATAGTTGTGAGCTTTACTGCAAGGTTATAAATACCTCTCATTTATTTATAAGGGATGAAACATACTCCATCATAAATATTTATTGAATACTTGGAATTATTATTGGAGGAATTGACATTGAATGGATCTTGTAAGATTGATAGTACTAGAAAAGATTGAGATATAAAACAGTAATGCGTGTAAGAATCAGAAAGGCATTTGGAATACAACTAGTAATGGGTGATATATTTTTAATGCTTATAGAGTAATAAATATAGTTCCAAGAAATTTTCAAATATACTATTTATTTTCCCTATCATCTTATGGAATATATAATGCTACTCTCACTATTTTGTTATTATTGTTGTTTAGTTGTAAAATCATGTTCTATTCTTTGTGACCCCATAGATCATAGCCTGACAGTCTCCTCTGTCCTTGTTGAGCCATATACCTAGTGAGTGTTAAAAAGGATTCAAAATCAGGACTCTTAATTGTATCTGTATCCTTAGATCAGTGATTTGGCAAGTGATCTGGTAAGTTTTGCTAAAGTTTTGGCCTAGACCTCATTTGATGTATAGCAAAAGGCCATGGAAGATATTTTAACATGTGAATGATATGTTTAAGTGCCATATTATGAAAATATCGTTTTTGTTATGAAAATTTGTCTGAGTTACAAAGAAGCTTGAGGCAGGGAGAAGATACAGTTTGTAGGTAAGAAATTTATTGTTATTCATATGTATAAGGTAATGCCATTTTAAATTCTGTTTCTCAGTGGGGGTATATTTCATTATTCTATGAATCAAGAAGCATACAATAAAGATAACTGATTGAAATATAAAACAATAATACTAGTTCATGTAGGTCAAACAAATTGAGAAAATTGAGGCCCAGATATTGCTTGAGATCATATGAGAATTTTAATGACAAAACCTACATAAGAAGAATCCAGTTTTCTCAATGCTAGTATACTTCTTCCAATTAAAGCACCAGTAGTGATAAGTATGAAAGTTCTTGATCTATGAAAATATGAAATAATCAAGAAAAACTCACATTTAGAAAGACTCTTCAGTGAATAATTAATATGATGTCAATTTAGATATCATTCTTTAAACTAAAAAATGTGTCAGTACATATTAATGTGTCAGTGCATGCTTATGGAAAGTAAATAGGTGATTTTCAAGTACTTTGTTTTGTTCTTAGCACTGTTTCAGTATTCATATTGTTTCTAAATTTTATAGGTCTTTTAAATTATTTTGTTTATTCTTATATGTTCTGGAGTAGAGAAGACAATTTTGCATTTCATTTATTTACATGTAAAATATCGCAAATCCATAACGCTAAAATTGCAGTACAACATTGGACAAGGAATATCTTAATGATTTCCTCACATATAGTCTAGCAACCCATTTATTATAATAATGAATCTTATGCAGGAAAACCCAAATCCCAAGTGTAGACCAGGTTAAATCTATTTTCTTCCCTCTCAAGATGCAGAAAATGAAAGTTATTAGTGACATTTGAACTTCTATACTGTCTCTCATTTCTAAGTTATGTTAGTAATATTGAAAAATCTTGTTCCATAAAAGTAAGTCTTTTATAAGATTCATGGATTTTGCTAGTGAGCCTTTCACCTTTCAGACTTTTTCAAATGTGGTTTATATCAATTGTGACACAAAATCATTATGGAATAACCTTGGTTCATGGGAAGTGAATGGGTGGTCTCTGTTAAGTGTTCCCATATAGTGGACTACACAATAAATACCACTATGGCTTGTTTCAACACTGAGGTCAAAGGTTGAGTCTGAATAGAGATGAAATTCTATTACATAACTTGAAGGAACAGTCAAATTCCCTCAGCCAAAAGTAATATCTTCTTCATCAAAGCTCTCACAGTAATTTACCTGCCTAGGTTTTATGGAGCTTCCCACTTCCTACCTTGTAGTTTAGCTATTCATAAACATATTTTCACACAAATCTTTGAGGGCATGGTTTTTATTTACCTTGCATTGCATGGACCACATGACATAGTCGATAAAAATCATATTTACAACTCTACCAAACTTTTTTAAACATGGTGAATTAATCTTATTAAAATGATTTTTTTCTGTTGCAAACAGAAAGAGTGTAATTTCAAATAATACATATGACCTTTTGCTTAAAATTATTGTTTTTCCAAATTGAATCAGAGATCAATGAGAGAAACAGATTCATAAGACATACATCTTAAGAGAATCATTGAAAGGGACTGATGCATGCAAATGTGAGAACAGGCAAGGTAAATATAAATTCTGTAGAACACAACACCAGGAACATCATACAGGGACCTATCCACAGGGGGAATTTCTTTTGCAGGGATGCCTCAGTCTGCTTTTTAAGATTTTTTAACTAAACTAATTGGACCCATCCAGATTACCCAGGATAATCTCCCTTAAAGTCAACTGACTCTGAAGTTTAATCAAATCAGCAGAGTATCTTCACATCAAAACCTAGATTACTTTTTGATTGAATAGCCAGAGATTATAGCTTAGCCAAGTTGATACATTGCATAGGTTACACTGACCATTACATCAGTTGATGAAAGCAATAGTGTTCATGTCAAATACTACATACTAATTAGGAAATGTAAAACAGTTATTTGACCAACATGAATAACCAAAATGCCAACTTATACAGAGATCCATCAAATATCTTTTCCACTTAAGATATTATCTAGGGTTAGCCAAACTTAAGTTTTCATTTCTCCATATCACTAAGTCTGCCCAAGATTTTTCATACCAGCTGTAAGATGGAAAGTCCAAAGGATTACCCCCATTTTGGAGCAACATATTGTTAAGATATGTTTTCTCATAAGTGTGTATGCATGTCTGTAACCCATTTTCCAGTTGATTTTCCTACCCTTAACATCCAGCTAGAAGCTCCTAGTTATGTCTTGAGACTACTTGGGCATGTGATGAGTAAAATTTTACCCAATACCCTAGGATATTTCCAAGTTTCTTTTTGAAATTTTCACTGACAGATTTCTAACCAAGCAATACTGAACATTCCTGTTTATCATAAGAAGTTCTTTGAATTAACTTTTTGTTTTTGAAAACTTTGTAAACTGTCTTCCTCAAATATGGACATATCATTATTACTATCTTTAAGTATTTTGATTTCTTTACCCTTCGTGAGCTTTCACTTCAGTTCACTTCAGTCTATATCAGTCATGTCTGACTCTGTGACCCCATGGACTGCAGCACACCAAGCCTCCCTGTCCATTACCAATCACAGAGCCTGCTGAAACTCATGCCCATCTGAGTCAGTGATGCCATCCAACCATCTCACCCACTGTCCTCCCCTTCTCCTCTTGTCTTCAATATTTCCCAGCATCAGGGTCTTTTCTAATGAGTCAGTTTTGCATCAGGTGGCCAAAATATCAGAACTTCAGCTTTAATCAGGATCAAATGACTTCAAATCTTGTAATTATTTTCTACTAGGAATTGACTAGACCATTTTTTTATAGCAGTAAATAAATTGTAATAGAATCTGAGCAAGAGTGTTATTCCTTTGTCTACCATTATTGTCTGAACAATAATGAGCAAAGTATGCCAGCAAATAAGCACTGCTGCTGCTGCTAAGTTGCTTCCGTCGTTTCTGACTCTGTGCAACCCCATAGAGGGCATCCCACCAGGCTCCCCTGTCCCTGGGATTCTCCAGGCAAGAACATTGGAGTGGGTACAATGATCATTAATACTGTACTATCCCAACAGAACTTTCATATCTATCACTGAAACTCATGCAGAAGATGAAAAGTATTCAGTATCGAAAACTGTGTAAAACTGATGCACTTAGAAGATGATGGACCTATGAATAATTATTTTCTATGCTCCTTTCTGAAACTCCAATATTTTGGCTACCTGATGCAACAGCTGACTCATTTGAAAATACCCTGATGTTGGGAAAGATTGAAGGCAAGAGGATAAGGGGACGACAAAGGATGAGATGGTTAGATGGCATCACCTACTCAATGGACATGAATTTGGGTAAACTCCAGGAGTTGGTGATGGACAGGGAGGCCTGGCATGCTGCAGTCCATGGGGTTGCAAAGAGTCAGACACAACTGAGCGACTGAACTGATGCTCCTTTCTGTACCAATTTACAGATATTATATACTATACTACTTTGATTTTATTGTAGGCATTTGAAAAAACTTTTAAAAATCTAGAGGTTATGTCTGCTTTCAGATACGACACAACATTATCATCTTAGGTGAAAGATCATAGCATGTGAATATTTTTCTAAATATTCTGGGTATTGTTTTTATCTAATCTTTCATAATTGATATTTTTCTGTTTGATTTCAGTGGGAAATTATGGTTTCTGTCTTTATACATTGATATACCAGAATTATTGTTATTTGTCAATGATGGAATTGTGTAGCTGGTGATCAGTGTTTGTAAACATAGGCAGAATTAAGAATGCAATTTTTTTCAAAGTATAATATCACTTTATTTCTGGATGAAGGAGTATAATACAGAAGCAAAGTTATTTTGTTCACAGAATATATTTTCACCTTATAGGAGAAAGTGATTATATTTAACAAAATTACCCAGTACATAATTGAGACTACAGGAAGAAAGAAAAAAAAATAATGTTGATGAGATAATTTTAAGACCAAAAAAATCTGATATTCAGTTTTTAAGTAAGATAAATAAAACATTTTCTGCTTTATGTTTTCATAGTACTAATTTTATAATCTGTTGTTGCTTGATCCTTACCAAGAGGACTCCAGTGCTTGAAGTCCGTAATTCTAACCCCTGTTTTAACAACAGGTAGTAAAATAAAAGAATGAGAGAGTAGAAAGTGATCTGTATTATGCTGCTACTGCTGTTGCAAAAAGGCAGGCAAAGTTTATCATAACAATACTTGTTCTGATGTAATGGCAAATAGTAGCTTTCATAAAAATATAAATCTTCTCAATGTTAACGTGAACGTATATAATCTGCTGTTTCTTATTCTTATAATTGTTATATTGTTCTCCATGACTAGCATTTTCATCTTATTAATATCCCCTTCAGTGACTAGAGGACTAATGGGTTATTTCTCTTCTATTGTTGTTTATGCTTCTTGCATTCCATCCCAAGTTTACCCACTTAATTCCCACCCCAAGTTTACCAAGATTTTTGCCTAGGTATTTAAGGTTTAGGCTATTACGTAGAGATATTTTATCAAGAGTCATATGATTTACGTGTTTAGCTTCATTTAAGGATCAAGATATTGCAGTCACCATCTGCAGTAATTTTGGAGCCCCCCAAAAATAGTCTCACTGTTTCCATTGTTTCCCCATCTATTTGCCATGAAGTGATGAGACAGATGCCATGATCTTCATTTTTTGAATGTTGAGTTTTAAGCCAGCTTTTTCACTCTCCTCTTTCACCTTCAAGAGGCTTTTTAGTTTTTCTTTGCTTTCTCCCTTAAGGGTGGTGTCATCTGCATATCTGTGGTTACTGATATTTCTCCTTGCAATCTTGATTTCAACTTGTGCTTCATCCAGCCCAGCATTTTACATGGTAGTATCATTTGCATATCTGAGGCTGTTGTTATTTCTCCCAGAAATCTTGATTACACCTCATGATTCATCCAACCTTGCATTTTCTATGATGTACCCTGTATAGAAGTTAAGTAAGCAGGGTGACAATATACAGCCTTCACGTCCTCCTTTTCCAGTTTTGAACCAGTCCATTGTTCCATGTCTGGTCCTAACTGTTATTTCTGGACCTGCCTACAGGTTTCTCAGGAGACAGATGGTTGGTCTAGTATTCCCTTCTCTTTAAGAATTTTTCAGTTTGTTGTGATCCACACAGTCAAAGGATTTAGCATAGTCAACAAAACAGAAGCAGATGTTTTTTCTGAAATTCCCTTGTTTTTTCTTTGATCGAATGGATGTTGGNCCTTCTCTTTAAGAATTTTTCAGTTTGTTGTGATCCACACAGTCAAAGGATTTAGCATAGTCAACAAAACAGAAGCAGATGTTTTTTCTGAAATTCCCTTGTTTTTTCTTTGATCGAATGGATGTTGGCAATTTGATCTCTGGTTCCTCTGTCTTTTTTAGGCTTCCCTGGTGGCTCAGATGGTAAACAATCTGTTGCAGTGTTGGAGACTCTGCTTCAGTCTCTGGATTGGGAAGATCCCATGGAGAAGGGAATGGCAATGCTCCTCAGTATTTTTGCCTGGAGAATCCTATGGACAGAAGAGCCTGCTGGGCTACAGTCTCTGGGGTTGCAATGAGTCAGACATGACTGAGTAACTACACTATCTTTACTTTTTTCTTTCCTTTGTCTTTTTAAATCCAACTTCTATATAAATCTGGAAGTTCACAGTTCACATACTGGTGAAGCCTAGCTTGAGTGATTATGATCATTGCCTTGCTAGCATGTGAAATGAGTGCAATCGTATGGTAAGCTGAACATTCTTTGGCATTGTTCTTTGGGATTAGATTGAAAGCTGNACCCTGATGATGGGAAGGATTGTGGGCAGAAGGAGAAGGGGACTACAGAGGATGGGATGACTGGATGGCATCACTGACTCGATGGACGTGAGTTTGAGTGAACTCTGGGAGTTGGTGATGGACATGGAAGCCTGGAGTGTTGTGATACATGGGGTCTCAAAGAGTCGGACACAGCTGAGTGACTGAAGTGAACTGACAGTTGGAGAGTAGAGAGAACTCTAATATCTAGTTTGTAACTTTTAAAAAGTAATAGATAAAGCTTGGTCATACAGAGTTTGAGGCAGTAAGCAAAACAGAAACATAGCTATCAAATAAAAAAAAATAAGGCAATGAAATTATAGATGATACTTGAACTACTTCCACGTGTGTTCCTGAAGAACAGAATTAATTCTGATTTGTTGAAAATGTAAATACCCAAGCCCACTTTATACCTGCTGAATTAAAATATTGGGAGTATGAACATGGAATCTTTGGGTTTCAGAAGCTTTCTAAGTGATTCTATAAAGTCTTAGGCAAGTGTTGCTTTGAAGTAAAGTAAGGTCTTCAGATACAAAGCCCTTTATATATTTCTCTGGGGTGAAAAACAGAAATGGCCTTAGGTGAGATTTCTTAACCAATGTTATAATCAAGAATTTGTCCATTCAGTTCAGTTCAGTTCAACAGCTCAGTCATTCTGATTCTTTGCGACCTCATAATTGGAGCACGCCCAGGGCTCCCTGTTTATCACCAACTCCCGGAGTTCACTCAGACTCACGGTCCAAATTGAGTCGGTGATGTGATCCAGCCAACTCATGCTCTGTAGTCCCCTTCTCTTCCAGCTCCCAAACCCTCCCAGCATCAGAGTCTTTTCCAGTTAGTCAACTCTTAGCATAAGGTGGCCAAAGTACTAGAGTTTCAGCTTTACCATCATTCCTTCCAAACAAAACCCAGGGTTGATCTCCTTCAGAATGGATTGGTTGGATCTCCTTGCAGTCCAAGGGACGCTCAAGAGTCTTCTCCAACACCACAGTTCAAAAGCATCAATTCCTCACTGCTGAGCTTTCTTCACAGTCCAAATCTCGCATCCATACATGACCACAGGAAAAACCATAGCCTTGACTAGACGGACCTTTGTTGACAAAGTAATGTTTCTGCTTTTGAATATGCTATCTAGGTTGATCATAACTTTTCTTCCAAGGAGTAAGCGTCTTTTAATTTCATGGCTGCAGTCACTATCTGCAGTGATTTTGCAGCCCCCTAATATAAAATCTGACGCTGTTTCCACTGTTTCCCCATCTATTTCCCATGAAATGATGGGACCAGATGCCATGATCTTTTCTGAATGTGAGCTTTAAGTCAACTTTTTCACTATCCACTTTCACTTTCATCAAGAGGCTTTTTAGTTACTCTTCACTTTCTGCCATAAGGCTGGTGTCATCTGCATTTCTGAGGTTCTTGATATTTTCCCCAGCAATCTTGATTCCAACTTGTGTTTCTTCCAGTCCAGTGTTTCTCATGATGTACTCTGCATATAAGTTAAATAAGCAGGGTGACAATATACAGCCTTGACCTACTCCTTTTCCTATTGGACCCAGTCTGTTATTCCATGTCCAGTTACCACTGCAGCTTCCTGACCTGTGTATAGGTTTATCAAGAAGCAGGTCAGGTGTTCTGATATTCCCATCTCTTTTAGAATTTTCCACAGGTCATTGTGATCCACAGAGTCAAAGGCTTTGGCATAGTCAATAAAGCATAATAGATGTTTTTCTGGAACTCTCTTGCTTTTCTAATGATCCAGTAGGTGTTGGCAATTTGATCTCTTGTTCCTCTGCCTTTTCTAAAACCAGCTTGAATATCTCGAAGTTCATGGTTAACATATTGCTGAAGCCTGGCTTGGAGAATTTTGAGCATTACTTTACTAGAGTGTGAAATGAGTGCTATTGTGTGGTAGTTTGAGCATCTTTGGCATTGCCTTTCTTTGGGATTGGAATGAAACCTGACCTTTTCCAGTCCTGTGGCCACTGCTGAGCTTTCCAAATTTGCTGGCATATTGAGTGCAGCACTTCCACAGCATCACCTTTCAGGATTTGAAACAGCTCAACTGGAATTCCATCACCTCCACTAGCTTTGTTCATATTGATGCTTTTAAGGCCCACTAGTCCATTCTGAAGGAGATTGGCCCTGGGATTTCTTTGGAAGGAATGATGCTAAAGCTGAAACTCCAGTACTTTGGCCACCTCATGTGAAGAGTTGACTCATTGGAAAAGACTCTGATGCTGGGAAGGATTGGGGGCCGAAGGAGAAGGGAACGACAGAGGATGAGATGGCTGGATGACATCACTGACTCGATGGAGGTGAGTCTGAGTGAACTCTGGGAGTTGGTGATGGACAGGGAGGCCTGGCATGCTGTGATTCATGGGGTTGCAAAGATTCGGACACAACTGAGTGACTGAACTGAAGTGAACTGACTTCACATCCCAGGATGTCTAGCTCTAGGTGAGTAATCACACCATATGATTATTTTTGTCATGAAGATCTTTTTTGTACAGTTCTTCTGTATATTCTTGCCACTTCTTAATATCTATTGCTTCTGTTAGGTACAAACCATTGCTGTCCTTTGTCGAGCCTATCTTTGCATGAAATGTTCCCTTGGTATCTCTAATTTTCTTGAAGTGATCTCTAGTCTTTCCCATTCTGCTGTTTTCCTGTTTCTTTGCATTGATCACTGAGGAAGGCATTCTTATCTCTTCTTGCTATTCTTTGGAACTCTGCATTCAGATGCTTATATCTTTCCTTTTCTCCTTTGCTTTTCATTTCTCTTCTTTTCACAGCAATTTTTAAGGCCTCCCCAGACAACCATTTTTCTTTTTTGCATTTCTTTTCCATGGAGATGGTCTTGATCCCTGTCTCCTGTACAATGTCACCAACCTTCGTCCATTTTTCATCAGGCATTCTATCTATCAGATCTAGGCCCTTAAATCTATTTCTCACTTCCACTGTATAATCATAGGAGATTTGACTTAGATCATACCTGAATGGTCTAGTGGTTTTCCCTACTTTCTTCAATTTAAGTCTTTTTTGCCTGCAAAGAATATAATCAGTATGATTTGTGTTGACCATCTGGTGATGTCCATGTATAAAGTCTTCTCTTGTGTTTTTGGAAGAGGGTGTTTGCTATGACCAGTGCATTTTCTTGACAAAACTCTATTAGTCTTTGGCCTGCTTCATTCCCTACTCCAATGCCAAATTTGTCTGTTACTCCAGGTGTTTCTTGACTTTCTGCTTTTGCATTCCAGTCCCCTATAATGAAAAGGACATCTTTTTTGGATGATAGTCCTAAACAGTCTTGTAGATCTTCATAGAACTGTTCAACTTCAGCTTCTTCAGTGTTACTGGTTGGGGCACAGACTTGGGTTACTGTGATATTGAATGGTTTGCCTTCAAAATGAACAGAGATCATTCTGTCATTTTTGAGATTGCATCCAAGTACTGCATTTCAGATTCTTTTGTTGACCAAGATGGCTATTCCATTTCTTCTAAGAGATACCTGCCCACAGTAGTAGATATAATGGTCATCTGAGTTAAATTCACCCATTTCAGTCCATTTTAGTTCACTGATTCCTATAATGTCAATGTTCACTCCTGCCATCTCCCTCTTGACCACTTCCAATTTGCCTTAATTCACGGACCTGACATTCCAGGTTCCTATGCAATATTACTCTTTACAGCATCGGATCTTGCTTCCATCACCAGTCACATCCACAACTGGGTATTGTTTTTGCTTTGGCACCATCCCTTCATTCTTTCTGGAGTTATTTCTCCAGTGATCTCCAGTAGCATATTGGGCACCTACTGACCTGCGGAGTTCCTCTTTCAATATCCTATCATTTTGCCTTTTCATACTGTTCATTGGGTTCTCAAGGCAAGAATACTGAAATGGTTTGCCATTCCCTTCTCCAGTGGACCACATTCTGTCAGCCCTCTCCACCATGACCCACCCATCTTGGGTGCCCCACCGGCATGGCTTAGTTTCACTGAGTTAGTCAAGGCTGTGGTCCTAGTGTAATTAGATTGTCTAGTTTTCTGTGATTATGGTTTCAGTGTTTACCTTCTGATGTCCTCTTGCAACACCTACCGTCTTACTTGGGTTTATCTTACCCTGGACATGGGGTATCTCCTCATGGCTCCTCCAGCAAAGTGCAGCCACTGCTCCTTACCTTGGATGAGCAGTATCTCCTCTCCGCAGTCCCTCCTGACCTTGAAGGTGGAATAGCTCCTCTAGGCCCTGCTGTGCCTGCGCAGCCACTGCTCCTTGGACGTGAGGTTGCTCCTCCTGGCCACCACCCCTGGCCTCGGGCAGTGGGTAGCTCCTCCAAGCCGCCACCCCTGACCTCGAACATGGGGTAGCTCCTCTTGGCTGCTACTGCACTGTAGCAGCCTGGCACTCTCAGCCACCACCCCAACTCAGACGTGGGTAGCTCCTCTCAGTTGCCACCCTTAACCTCAAACGTGGGGTAGCTCCTCTCAGCCCTTCCTGTGCCATTGCAGCATGGACTCTCAGCCACTGCCCCTGACCTTGGATGTGGAGTAACTCCTCTTGGCTTCTGCCCCTTGGGCATGGGCTCCTCCCGGCTTCTCTTGTGAAATATCTAAACACATGCACAGACACACACATACATGAATGCCAATAGCCTAAGATATAAAAGTTTAAAAGGGAAATGGTCATAACAACTATTATACATTGAGAGAGTTCTTATGAAACCCCATATTGTCTCCAAACTATACAAAAAAACATGTAGTTTATAGTTTGCTTATTTCAAGTTATTGTTCACTAAACAGGATCCTCTGATAAAATCATATTTTGCATGTAAGCAGAATTTTAAAAACTAAAAAGCAGAATACCATTGAAATCTGATTGCTAGGAGAAGCGATGAAGGTTTTAATGAAGATAAAATGTTTCTCTGAAGTAAAACAATTCAGGAGCTAAAAGAAACTTTAATATGCTTTAAATTTTCTTTTCTTTTACCATTTTGTTTATGAAAAGATCTATATTACTACACGTGTATATATCACTACACTCACTATATTTGTTGTAGGCAATAGTTTGTGTACTTTAAAATACTGATGTACAAAGCCAATATAGGTGACAGTGAAAATTATATCAGAGTTTATCAGATGTGACTGAGACCAAATTAGAGTAATTCTTCATATCAAAGAATCTCGGTTGCCCAAAAAGCTATAAGGACACTTACTCTATGTTAAATATGTACCCTAACCAGGTGCCTCAGTTGTCAAGAATCCACCTGCCAATGCGGGAGATGCAGGTTTAATCCTCTGAAGAAAAAAATGGCAACTTACTCCAGTTTTCTTGCCTGGGAAATCCCATAGACAGAGGAGCCTGGAGTGCTACAGTCCATGGAGTCACAAAAGAGTTGGACATGNGCCTCAGTTGTAAAGAATCCACCTGCCAATGCTGGAGATGCAGGTTTAATCCTCTGAAGAAAAAAATGGCAACTTACTCCAGTTTTCTTGCCTGGGAAATCCCATAGACAGAGGAGCCTGGAGTGCTACAGTCCATGGAGTCACAAAAGAGTTGGACATGACTTAATGACTAAAACAACAACCAACGTCTTAAGTGCTCCAGTAGATACACAAAGAATATGTAAAATGGGATAAATATCAACTAAATGTGTAACTAAACCAGATGGATTATCAGCCTGAATCTAATTTGAAATAAATTATCAGTTTAATTATATGTAGTAAAAACATTTTCAAAGTAGATTTAGCTTTAGAGTCAATAGTCAAATTTAAATATAAAATTTTGAAAAGTACATTGTGAAATTGTCTACATTATGTGCCTTTAAATATTTACTTCCCTAAAATTAAGAAGATAGACAAGTAACAAATAGTTTTCTAGAAAATAGATTGTAGTTTATTAAAGGGCAGAAATTACTTTGAAAACATCAAATTTGTTCATAGTTCTAATACTTCTAATAAAGTGTTTCCATTTTTTATCTGGTCTATATAATGTCTTTCATAATATATTTTTCCAAATTAAGTGAAATATTTTATGAAAAATTCTTTGGTAATATTTAATAAGATAAATTATGATAACATCATCAATATTCTTTGCTCATGAATAGTAGAGATGGGAAAATATTTGCTTGAAAAAAATAGATACTTTTTGAAAATATGTGTCCCCAAACTTCTTAAATTTATTTCTTAAATAGTGTTAAATGGAATGAAAACTAGACATTTGAATAGTTTTCTGATTTACCTAATGTTTATTTGTTATCTAATTTTAAAAACTATTTTAAAATAGTTACTAAAGACATTGTATTATTTTCACCTCTTGCCTTAAGTAGGCCCTAAAAAAATAAAAAATGTGAATACTACACAGATTTGATGGATTTTCTGAAATCAAAAATATGTATTTCAAACATGTCTGAGACATTCATGTGCAGTGTCAGGTTTTATATTATTCTCATTGTTCAGACTCTGATTTATTGTACACCTATGCATAGGTTTCCTCAGCATTAATAAAATGTCAGTGTCATCAAAGCATCTGTATTATTAGGTTGCAATTTGTTTAAAGAATAGCTTCTTGGCATATTTTAACATTTTAGTTATGTAATGATTTCTTTTGATACTCTTTATGTAATGCTCATTTTTAAAATGTCAAATTTACAAAAATCTCTAATAATCCATCTATCAACTGGCCACCAATAAATCCTGGAGTCTATCCATATTCCAAAAGTGTAGTGGCTATTTTCTAATAATGTATGTTTTGGATGTGATTAGGTGCACTGGTCTGGATGTCAGAAAAAGAAGAAATGCTATAGAGTGTAACTTGTTTGGGATCACCTTAGAGTGTCAGCCATTCAGCTCACTGTAAGTGTTCACTGAAGCACAACGTCTGACAATATGGGACAGTCACCCACTGCTGAGAATCAACAAAAGCAGCAATGTCAGAACTCACCAGTGCAACTGGCAAATCTTTCAAATTGTCATACTCCTTTCCCCTCAGGGAGGGCCCTTAGAGATGGTACATGTTGTCACTTGTAAAATTAGAATTGTCTTATAGAAGTTCATCCTGATGCCATGTTTTTAAGTCAGTTTATCCTTAAAAAAGAAATTAAAAGAAACCAGAAAAAAAAAGCATATGTTTTTCCAAGAGAAGAGATAGAAATAAATTATGAGAGATAAAAAGTAAACAAATGTAAAAATATTGTAATCATCTATGGAAAGACTTCAGTATGCATTGAAAAGCTCACTAAGTTTCAAGATAGATTAATAAGAAAAGATATACTTGGACATTTTTGTGAAAAATTTTTGAACTTTAAGTGTGAAGCATAAATCATATGTTTCCAGAGAGAATGTAGAGATTTTCAGCAAAGTAAAAGATTTCCTTTATCATTAGACTTCCACCTGCAACATTGGGAAGTAAAGTCGAAGGAAATCACTTCTATTACTAAGATATAGTGAAAAGTGAAAAGTGAAGTCGTGTCTGACTCTTTGCGACCCCATGGACAGTAGCCTAACATCCATGGAATTTACCAGGCAAGAGTGCTGGAGTGGGTTATCATGTCCTTCTCCAGGGGATCTTCCTCACGCAGGGATCAAACCTGGGTCTCCCACATTGCAGGCAGACGTTTTTACCGTCTGAACCACCAGGGAAGCCAAGGTATTGTTATTCTACTAGAAAAAAATACAGAAAACAATTATAGGCAGATATTCAGATCTTCTGTCATCCAAGAATCTGATCTGAAGCATGCTGCTGCTGCTGCTAAGTCGCTTCAGTTGTGTCCGACTCTGTGCTACACCATAGACGGCAGCCCACCAGGTTCCCCATCCCTGGATTCTCCAGGCAAGATCACTGGAGTGGGTTGCCATTTCCTTCTCCAATGCGTGAAAGTGAAAAGTGAAAGTGAAGTCGCTCAGTTGTGCCCAACTCTTGGCGACCCCATGGACTGCAGCCTCTCCATCCATTGGATTTTCCAGGCAAGAGTATTGGAGTGAGTTGTGATTGCCTTCTCTGATCTGGAGCATATATTTCTCTAATAGCTAATGAAATGACAAATGACATCAAAAGAAATGAAGTGAACAAGGCACGGTGATAAATGAGTTTTGATATACATATATTTTTCTCTATAGCTTACAAGAAAGATACAGATATAGATGAACTTAAAGATATGCCAGAAGTATATAAATATAAGGGACATAGTAAAAGTAAGATTTTAATAAGTGTGCCACTAACTTAGCAAAATTTAGGAGTTGAGAAGGGAATTTCAGGAAACCTTTCAATAAACTCATTGAGAAAACAATAAAGAAGGGAAACAGAGGAAGGAAGGTAAATATCACCTAACATTTTAATGTGTAAGTTGTGTGTGGGATCTTGAATAAGTACATTGTGTGAAGCAAGGTACCCAAAAGGAAGAAACAGTCCTGTCTTGTATACAAAGAATATTAGAATCATCTGTGCCTGCTCAAAACTGCAGAGAAAGTCATGAATTCATGAGGAAACAAGGTACAAGAATGGAGAACAGCAAGAAAATATATCTGAGATTTCAGTTATTCTAAATATAACCATAATATTCTGCTAGATAAATAAGAACATGCTTAAAGGTACTGGTCATGAATTTAAAGGAAGGATACCCAGCAGGGATGCCTTTAGTTAAAGTCAGTTGTGGAGGCACAGATATGAAATAGACAGGTTCAGAATTTACCAAAGGCTAAATTTCCAGGAAAAAAAAAATAGAAAAGTGGAAGATATATACATGGGAGAGATTATAGTAGGTTGGCTATAAAATAGGAGATGTAAAAGGGGAAAGAAAGAATAAAAAGTGGTAGAATAACTGAATTTTAAGTCTTGATAAAGTACAAATATTAGTGGAGTTGAGGTATTGAAGGATGTTAGCAGGAAAAAAACTAGAATATGATCATTAGAGATAGGAGAATGAGAGACACCCTGATTTATGCTGCTGTTGATATAAACACAGATTTCAGGATGACAATATGATGAAGCTAGGATGGAAAGATAATTTTAGAAGACAAGTTCGGTAAAGTGAAAATGTATGCTAAGGTAACTAGAATATGAGAAAATAAATATGCACTTAACTGCATACATTAATATATTAGACTCAACATTCAAGAAACTAAGGTCATGGCATCCAGTCCCATCACTTCATGGCAAATGTATGTGCTTAGCTGTTCAGTCATGTCCAACTCTTTGCAACCCTATGGACTGTAGCTTGCCAGGCTCCTCTGTCCATGGG
>SJYW01031157.1:1046945-1059504 GCA_006410735.1 Raphicerus campestris | reverse complement strand
CTCTCCACCATGACCCACCCATCTTGGGTGCCCCACCGGCATGGCTTAGTTTCACTGAGTTAGTCAAGGCTGTGGTCCTAGTGTAATTAGATTGTCTAGTTTTCTGTGATTATGGTTTCAGTGTTTACCTTCTGATGTCCTCTTGCAACACCTACCGTCTTACTTGGGTTTATCTTACCCTGGACATGGGGTATCTCCTCATGGCTCCTCCAGCAAAGTGCAGCCACTGCTCCTTACCTTGGACGAGCAGTATCTCCTCTCCGCAGTCCCTCCTGACCTTGAAGGTGGAATAGCTCCTCTAGGCCCTGCTGTGCCTGCGCAGCCACTGCTCCTTGGACGTGAGGTTGCTCCTCCTGGCCACCACCCCTGGCCTCGGGCAGTGGGTAGCTCCTCCAAGCCGCCACCCCTGACCTCGAACATGGGGTAGCTCCTCTTGGCTGCTACTGCACTGTAGCAGCCTGGCACTCTCAGCCACCACCCCAACTCAGACGTGGGTAGCTCCTCTCAGTTGCCACCCTTAACCTCAAACGTGGGGTAGCTCCTCTCAGCCCTTCCTGTGCCATTGCAGCATGGACTCTCAGCCACTGCCCCTGACCTTGGATGTGGAGTAACTCCACTTGGCTTCTGCCCCTTGGGCATGGGCTCCTCCCAGCTTCTCTTGTGAAATATCTAAACACATGCACAGACACACACATACATGAATGCCAATAGCCTAAGATATAAAAGTTTAAAAGGGAAATGGTCATAACACCTATTATACATTAAGAGAGTTCTTATGAAACCCCATATTGTCTCCAAACTATACAAAAAAACATGTAGTTTATAGTTTGCTTATTTCAAGTTATTGTTCACTAAACAGGATCCTCTGATAAAATCATATTTTGCATGTAAGCAGAATTTTAAAAACTAAAAAGCAGAATACCATTGAAATCTGATTGCTAGGAGAAGCGATGAAGGTTTTAATGAAGATAAAATGTTTCTCTGAAGTAAAACAATTCAGGAGCTAAAAGAAACTTTAATATGCTTTAAATTTTCTTTTCTTTTACCATTTTGTTTATGAAAAGATCTATATTACTACACGTGTATATATCACTACACTCACTATATTTGTTGTAGGCAATAGTTTGTGTACTTTAAAATACTGATGTACAAAGCCAATATAGGTGACAGTGAAAATTATATCAGAGTTTATCAGATGTGACTGAGACCAAATTAGAGTAATTCTTCATATCAAAGAATCTCGGTTGCCCAAAAAGCTATAAGGACACTTACTCTATGTTAAATATGTACCCTAACCAGGTGCCTCAGTTGTCAAGAATCCACCTGCCAATGCGGGAGATGCAGGTTTAATCCTCTGAAGAAAAAAATGGCAACTTACTCCAGTTTTCTTGCCTGGGAAATCCCATAGACAGAGGAGCCTGGAGTGCTACAGTCCATGGAGTCACAAAAGAGTTGGACATGACTTAATGACTAAAACAACAACCAACGTCTTAAGTGCTCCAGTAGATACACAAAGAATATGTAAAATGGGATAAATATCAACTAAATGTGTAACTAAACCAGATGGATTATCAGCCTGAATCTAATTTGAAATAAATTATCAGTTTAATTATATGTAGTAAAAACATTTTCAAAGTAGATTTAGCTTTAGAGTCAATAGTCAAATTTAAATATAAAATTTTGAAAAGTACATTGTGAAATTGTCTACATTATGTGCCTTTAAATATTTACTTCCCTAAAATTAAGAAGATAGACAAGTAACAAATAGTTTTCTAGAAAATAGATTGTAGTTTATTAAAGGGCAGAAATTACTTTGAAAACATCAAATTTGTTCATAGTTCTAATACTTCTAATAAAGTGTTTCCATTTTTTATCTGATCTATATAATGTCTTTCATAATATATTTTTCCAAATTAAGTGAAATATTTTATGAAAAATTCTTTGGTAATATTTAATAAGATAAATTATGATAACATCATCAATATTCTTTGCTCATGAATAGAGCAAAAATAGAGATGGGAAAATATTTGCTTGAAAAAAATAGATACTTTTTGAAAATATGTGTCCCCAAACTTCTTAAATTTATTTCTTAAATAGTGTTAAATGGAATGAAAAGTAGACATTTGAATAGTTTTCTGAAAGATTTACCTAATGTTTATTTGTTATCTAATTTTAAAAACTATTTTAAAATAGTTACTAAAGACATTGTATTATTTTCACCTCTTGCCTTAAGAAGGCCCTAAAAAAATAAAAAATGTGAATACTACACAGATTTGATGGATTTTCTGAAATCAAAAATATGTATTTCAAACATGTCTGAGACATTCATGTGCAGTGTCAGGTTTTATATTATTCTCATTGTTCAGACTCTGATTTATTGTACACCTATGCATAGGTTTCCTCAGCATTAATAAAATGTCAGTGTCATCAAAGCATCTGTATTATTAGGTTGCAATTTGTTTAAAGAATAGCTTCTTGGCATATTTTAACATTTTAGTTATGTAATGATTTCTTTTGATACTCTTTATGTAATGCTCATTTTTAAAATGTCAAATTTAGAAAAATCTCTAATAATCCATCTATCAACTGGCCACCAATAAATCCTGGAGTCTATCCATATTCCAAAAGTGTAGTGGCTATTTTCTAATAATGTATGTTTTGGATGTGATTAGGTGCACTGGTCTGGATGTCAGAAAAAGAAGAAATGCTATAGAGTGTAACTTGTTTGGGATCACCTTAGAGTGTCAGCCATTCAGCTCACTGTAAGTGTTCACTGAAGCACAACGTCTGACAATATGGGACAGTCACCCACTGCTGAGAATCAACAAAAGCAGCAATGTCAGAACTCACCAGTGCAACTGGCAAATCTTTCAAATTGTCATACTCCTTTCCCCTCAGGGAGGGCCCTTAGAGATGGTACATGTTGTCACTTGTAAAATTAGAATTGTCTTATAGAAGTTCATCCTGATGCCATGTTTTTAAGTCAGTTTATCCTTAAAAAAGAAATTAAAAGAAACCAGAAAAAAAAAGCATATGTTTTTCCAAGAGAAGAGATAGAAATAAATTATGAGAGATAAAAAGTAAACAAATGTAAAAATATTGTAATCATCTATGGAAAGACTTCAGTATGCATTGAAAAGCTCACTAAGTTACAAGATAGATTAATAAGAAAAGATATACTTGGACATTTTTGTGAAAAATTTTTGAACTTTAAGTGTGAAGCATAAATCATATGTTTCCAGAGAGAATGTAGAGATTTTCAGCAAAGTAAAAGATTTCCTTTATCATTAGACTTCCACCTGCAACACTGGGAAGTCAAGTCGAAGGAAATCACTTCTATTACTAAGATATAGTGAAAAGTGAAAAGTGAAGTCGTGTCTGACTCTTTGCGACCCCATGGACAGTAGCCTAACATCCATGGAATTTACCAGGCAAGAGTGCTGGAGTGGGTTATCATGTCCTTCTCCAGGGGATCTTCCTCACGCAGGGATCAAACCTGGGTCTCCCACATTGCAGGCAGACGTTTTTACCGTCTGAACCACCAGGGAAGCCAAGGTATTGTTATTCTACTAGAAAAAAATACAGAAAACAATTATAGGCAGATATTCAGATCTTCTGTCATCCAAGAATCTGATCTGAAGCATGCTGCTGCTGCTGCTAAGTCGCTTCAGTTGTGTCCGACTCTGTGCTACACCATAGACGGCAGCCCACCAGGTTCCCCATCCCTGGATTCTCCAGGCAAGATCACTGGAGTGGGTTGCCATTTCCTTCTCCAATGCGTGAAAGTGAAAAGTGAAAGTGAAGTCGCTCAGTTGTGCCCAACTCTTGGCGACCCCATGGACTGCAGCCTCTCCATCCATTGGATTTTCCAGGCAAGAGTATTGGAGTGAGTTGTGATTGCCTTCTCTGATCTGGAGCATATATTTCTCTAATAGCTAATGAAATGACAAATGACATCAAAAGAAATGAAGTGAACAAGGCACGGTGATAAATGAGTTNTACAAGGCTTCTCCATCCATTGGATTTTCCAGGCAAGAGTATTGGAGTGAGTTGTGATTGCCTTCTCTGATCTGGAGCATATATTTCTCTAATAGCTAATGAAATGACAAATGACATCAAAAGAAATGAAGAGAACAAGGCACGGTGATAAATGAGTTTTGATATACATATATTTTTCTCTATAGCTTACAAGAAAGATACAGATATAGATGAACTTAAAGATATGCCAGAAGTATATAAATATAAGGGACATAGTAAAAGTAAGATTTTAATAAGTGTGCCACTAACTTAGCAAAATTTAGGAGTTGAGAAGGGAATTTCAGGAAACCTTTCAATAAACTCATTGAGAAAACAATAAAGAAGGGAAACAGAGGAAGGAAGGTAAATATCACCTAACATTTTAATGTGTAAGTTGTGTGTGGGATCTTGAATAAGTACATTGTGTGAAGCAAGGTACCCGAAAGGAAGAAACAGTCCTGTCTTGTATACAAAGAATATTAGAATCATCTGTGCCTGCTCAAAACTGCAGAGAAAGTCATGAATTCATGAGGAAACAAGGTACAAGAATGGAGAACAGCAAGAAAATATATCTGAGATTTCAGTTATTCTAAATATAACCATAATATTCTGCTAGATAAATAAGAACATGCTTAAAGGTACTGGTCATGAATTTAAAGGAAGGATACCCAGCAGGGATGCCTTTAGTTAAAGTCAGTTGTGGAGGCACAGATATGAAATAGACAGGTTCAGAATTTACCAAAGGCTAAATTTCCAGGAAAAAAAAAATAGAAAAGTGGAAGATATATACATGGGAGAGATTATAGTAGGTTGGCTATAAAATAGGAGATGTAAAAGGGGAAAGAAAGAATAAAAAGTGGTAGAATAACTGAATTTTAAGTCTTGATAAAGTACAAATATTAGTGGAGTTGAGGTATTGAAGGATGTTAGCAGGAAAAAAACTAGAATATGATCATTAGAGATAGGAGAATGAGAGACACCCTGATTTATGCTGCTGTTGATATAAAAACAGATTTCAGGATGACAATATGATGAAGCTAGGATGGAAAGATAATTTTAGAAGACAAGTTCGGTAAAGTGAAAATGTATGCTAAGGTAACTAGAATATGAGAAAATAAATATGCACTTAACTGCATACATTAATATATTAGACTCAACATTCAAGAAACTAAGGTCATGGCATCCAGTCCCATCACTTCATGGCAAATGTATGTGCTTAGCTGTTCAGTCATGTCCAACTCTTTGCAACCCTATGGACTGTAGCTTGCCAGGCTCCTCTGTCCATGGGGATTCTCCATGCAGAAATACTGAAGTGGGTTCCCATGCCCTCCTCCAGGGGCTCTTTCCAATCCAGGGATCGAACCCAGGTCTCCCGTATGCTTTATTGCCTGTGCTACCAGGGAAGCCCTCATGGCAAATAAATAGGAAAACAATGGAAATAGTGACAGACTTTATTTTATCAGGCTCCAAAATCACTGCAGATGGTGACTGCAGCCACAAAATTAAAAGATACATGCTCTTTGGAAGAAAAGCATGACAAACCTAGATAGCATATTAAAAACAGAGACATCAATTTGCCAAAAAAGGTCTGTATAGTCAAAGCTATGATTTTTTCAGTAGTCATGCTGGAGAAGGGATTGGCACTTACTCCAATATTCTTGGGCTTCCCTGTGTCTCAACTGGTAAAGAATCCTCCTGCAAGGAGGGAAACCTGAGTTTGATTCCCTGAAAATACCCTGCAGAAGGGAAAGTCTACCAACTCCAGTATTCTGGCCTAGAGAATTCCATGGACAGTATCGTCCATGGGGTTGCAAAAAGTCAGACACAATTAAGCGACTTTCACTTTCATAGTAATTGCTTTCATGTATGGATGTGAGAGTTGGATCATAAAAAAGGCTGGGTACCACAGGATTGATGCTTTTCAACTTTAGTGCTGGAGAAGACTCTTGAGAGTCCCTTAGACTGCAAGAAAATCAAACCAGTCAATCCTAAAGGAAATGAACTCTGAATTTTCATTAAAAGGACTGATGCTGAAGCTCCAGTACTGTGGCTACCTGATATGAAAGGCTGATACTTTGGAAAAGACCCTGACGCTGGGAAAGATTGAAAGTAGGAAGAGAAGAGTGCAACAGAGGATGAAATGGTTGGATGGCATCACTGACTCAATGGACCTAAATTTGAGCAAACTTAGGAAGACAGTGGAAAACAACCTGGAGTGCTGCAGTCCATGAGGTCACAAAAAGTTGGACATGACTGAGTAACTGAACAACAACAAATACTACAATTTTAAAAATGCAAAAGAAATATGACATAAAAACTTAGCTAGAAATTTATATATAGCTATTTACACTAGATAAAAATATCCAAAGTATAACCAAGTAACCAGAAGTATTAGATAACAGTATATTTAATTTATACATAAATTAGCATACTTGTATACCCCATAGAATATATTAATAATTTTTCATGTTGATAGACTATTAGAAAATAATTATAGAAAAAATGATTATTGAATGTTTTGTAAAAATAGTTTAATATTAAGAATTTCAAAAGAAAATAACATGTTCTAGGGAAGTTTTAAAATTACTGCATATTAATATAATAATTTTTTTACCTTTTTTTATTGTGTACCTCTTTTAAATCAAAGTCAAATTTAAAAAATATCCAAATTGAAAAAGATGTAGAATTGTCACTGTTTGCAGATGATATGATACTATGCATAGAAACTACTAGAGCTCATCAGTGAATTTGGTTAAGTGGCAGGATATAACATTAATACACAGAAATCTCTTGCATTTTTATACACTAACAACAAAAAATAAGAAAGAGAAACAATCCCATTTATCATTACATCAAAAAAGTGTAAAATGCCTAGAAATAAACCTACCTAAGAAGGCAAAAGACCTGTATTCAGAAAACTATAACATTCTGATAAAAGATCAAAGATGAAACAAATATATACTATGTTGTTGGATTAGAAGAATCAATACTGTAAAAATTACTGTACTACAGAAAATCCTCTACACATTCAATGCAATCCTTAACAAATTCAGTGACATGTTTCACAGAACTAGAATTTTTTTTTTTTAATTTATATGTAAACACAAAAAACCCTGAGTAGCAAAAATAATCCTTAGAAAGAAACTGGAGCTGGAGCTGGCTCCTTACTTCAAACTGTACTACAAAGAATACAGTCATCAAAACAGTATGATACTAGCACAAAAACAAAAACGTATAAAGATGGAAAAATAGAACAAGCTACAAAGTCCAGAAATAAACCCACACATCTATTGTTAACTAATCTATGATAAGGAAGCAAAAATATACAATGGAAAAAAGACATCCTCTTCAATAAGTGGTGCTGGGAAAATTGGACAGCTACATGTAAAAGAAAAAAATTAGAGCATTCTCTAACATCATATACAAAAATTATCTCAAAATGGATTAAAGACCTAAATGTAAGACCACACACTATAAAACTCTTAAATACAAACATAGGTAGAACACTTTTTGAATTTACTTCCTAGAATAATAAAGATAAAAATGAAGACAAATATAAACTTAGCCAAAACAAAGAACTAAAACTATTTGCAGCAATATGAATGGATCTAGAGATTATCATACTACATATATCATACTACATAAATCAAACTGAGAAAGGCATATATCATATGGTATCACTTATATATGAAATCTAAAAAAAAAAAGATACAGATGAGGTAGGTTTTAGTCGCTAAGTCATGTCCTACTTTTGCAACCCCATGGACTGTAGCCTGCCAGGCACCTCTGCCCATGGGATTTCCTAGGCAGGAATACTGGACTGGGTTGCCATTTCCTTCTCCTGGTGACCCAGAGATTAAATCTGGGTCTCCTGCATTAGAGGCAGACTCTTGACCAACTGAGTTGAGAAAACAGACTTCAAAAACAAACACGGTTAGCAAAGATGGGAGTAAGAATAAATTAGGAGTTTGAGATGAGACTATACACAGTACTATATATAAAATAGATAATTAATAGGCACCTACTGTACACCACAGGTAATACTACTCATTATTCTTTAATAACCTATGTGGTAATAGAATCTGAAAAAGGATGGAATATGTTTCTTTATAACTGAGTTACTTTGCTATACATCTGAAAATAACATAATATTGTAAATCAACTATATTCCAATAATAAATAAAAATTAAACTGAAGCCAAAAATCCTGCAGATATAAAATTATTTTGGTATCTACATTTTTTGTATTATCTACACTTTACTTTTCCATGCTTTTTCTTTCATCCCAGAGTAAGTTTTTGCTAGTCACTGGGGTTCTTATTTTTCTTTAGTATCAGTACAGTTCATTAAGTCACACAGTAATGACTGACTCTCTGATCCCATGGACTGCAGCACACCAGTCTTTCCTGTCCATCACCAACTCCTGGAGCTTGCTCAAATTCGTCTCCATTGAGTTGGTGATGCTATCCAACCATCTCATCCTCCATCATCCCCTTCAATCTTTCCCAGCATCAGGGTCATTTCCAATGAGTCAGTTCATCATATTAGATGACCAAAGTATTGGAGTTTCAGCTTCAGCAGCAGTCCTTCCAATGAAGGACTGATTTCCTTTAAGACAGGTTTGATTTCCTTGCAATTCAAGGGAATCTCAAGAGTTTTTCTCCAACACCACAGTTTAAAGTATCAATTCTCTGGTGTTCAGCTTTCTTTACCGTCCAACTCCCACATACATAAATGACTACTGGAAAAATCATAGTGTTGACTAGAGGGATCTTGGTCAGCAAAGAGTAATGTCTCTGCTTTTTAATATGCTGTCTAAGTTTGTCATAGCTCTTTTTCCAAGGAGCAAGTACTTTTTAGTTTCATGGATGCAGTCACCAACTGCAGTGATTATGGAGCCCCAAAAAGTCTGTCACTGTTTCCATTGTTTCTCCATCTATTTGCCATGGAGTGATGGGACTGGAAGCTATGATCTTGGTTTTCCAAATGTTGAATTTTAAGCCAGATTTTTCGCTCTCCTCTTTCAATTCCGTCAAGATGCTCTTTAGTTACTCTTCACATTCTACCATAAGAGTGGTGTCCTCTGCATATCTGAGATTATTGACATTTCTCCTGGCAGTCTTGATTCCAACTAATGCTTTATCCAGTCTGGCATTTTTCATGATGTACTCTGCATATAAATTAAATACACATGGTGACAATACAGCCTTGTCATAATACTTTCACAATTTGGAACCAGTCCATTGTTCCAACTTTGGTTCTGTTGCTTCTTGACCTGCATATAGATTTTTCAGGAGGCAGGTCAGGTGGTTTGGTATGCCCATCTCTTGAAGAATTTTCCACAGTTTATTGTGATTCACACAGTCAAAGGCTTTGGCATAGTCAATAACGCAGAAATAGATTTTTTTTATGGAATTATCTTGCTTTTTCTATAGTCCAAGAGATGCTGGCAATTTGATTTCTGGTTCCCCTGCCTTTTCTAAAACCAGCTTCATGTACTGTTGAAGCCTGACTTGGAAAAAATTGAGTTTATTTTGCTAGTGTGTGAGATGAGTGCAATTGTGAGGTAGTTTGAATATACTCTGGCTTTGTCCTTCTTTGGGACTAGAATGAAAACTGACTTTTTCCAGTCCTGTGGCCACTGCTGAGTTTTCCAAATTTGCTGGCATTTTAAGTGCAGCACTTTCACACTATCATCTTTTAGAATTTGAAATTGTTCAACTGGAATTCCATCACCTCAAGTAGCTTTGTTTGTAATGATCCTTTCTAAGGCTACTTGATGTTTCATTTTAGGGTGTCTGGCTCTAGGTGAGTAATCATACCATTGTGGCTATTTGGGTCATGAAGATCTTTTTTGCATACTTCTGTGTATTCTTGCCACTTCTTAATATCTTCTGCTTATGTTAGGCCTGTACCATTTCTGTCTTTATCGTGCCCATCTTTACATAAAAAGTTCCCTTGGTATCTCTAAGTTCCTTGACGAGACCTCTAGTTTTTCCCATTCTGTTGTTTTCCTCTATTTCTTTGCACTGATCTTTGAGAAAGTCTCATATCTCCTTGCTAGTCTTTGGAACTCTGCATTCAAATAGGTATATCTTCCCTTTTCTCTTTGCCTTTCACTTCTCTTCTTTTCTCAGCTATTTGTAAGACCTCCTCAGACAACCATTTTGCCTTTTTGTGTTTATTTTCTCTTATGGAGGCTCTTGATCACTTTCTCCTGTACAGTGTCACAAACCTCCATCCATAGTTTTTCAGGCACTGTGTCTATCAGATCTAATCCCTTGAAACTGTTATTTACTTCCACTATATTATCATAAGGGATTTGATTGAGGTCATATCTGAACAGTCTAGTGGTTTCTCTACTTTCTTCAATTTAAGTCTTTATTTGGCAAGAAGGAGGTCATGATCTGGGCCACAATCAGCTCCCAGTCTTCATTTTTGCTGATATAGATATTCTCTCTCTTTGGCTGCAAAGACTATATATAATCAATCTGATTTTGACATCAGACATCTGGTTATGTCCATGTAAGCCTTTGCCCTGCTTCCTTTTGTACTCCAAGGTCAAATTTACATGTTACTCCAGGTATCTCTTGATTTCCTACTTTTACATTCCAGTCCTGTATGTTAGTTGTACAAGGTTTTGTAGGTCTTCATAGAATTGTTCAACTTCAGCTTCTTCAGCATTACTGATTGGGGCATAGACTTGGATTACTGTGATATTGAGTGCTTTGCCTTGGAAACGAACAGAGATCATTCTGTAATTTTTGAGACTGCACCCAAATATTGCATTTTGGACTCTTTTGTTGACTATGTGTGCTACTCCATTTCTTCTAAAGGAATCTTGCCCACAGTAGTAGATATAATGGTCATCTGAATTAAATTCACCCATTCCAGTCCATTTCAGTTCACTTATTCCTAAAATGTCAATGTTCACTCTTGTCTTCTCCTGTTTGACCACTTTCAATTTACCTTGATTTGTGGACCTACAAGTTCCTATGCAGTACTGTTCTTTATAGCATCAGACTTTACTTCTATCACCAGTCACATCCACATCTGGAAGTTGTTTTCAGTTTGGCCCCATCTCTTCATTTTTCTGGAGTTATTTCTCCATTTTTCTCCAGTAGTATTCTGGGCATCTACTGACCTGGGGAGTTCATCTCTCATTGTCATATCATGTTGCCTTTTCATACTGTTCATGGTGTTCTCAAGGCAAGAATATCGAAGTGATTTACCATCCCTTTTATTTTTATTCTTTAGTATACAAATTATAAAAGCCCTTATAGTAAGTAATTTACTTGTTAATATCACATGTCTCAAGATTTTGTCTATCCTTTTATCTTGTAGTTCTTGATAACTCTTTCAAATTTAAGATTAAGAATTCACCCCTTAAGTGGCTGGCTGTACTCATTATGTTTTGTTTTGTTTCTCAAAGTGAAATAACAGTGCAGCTCTAGATTACAGTCTCCTCTAGTTACAGCTGCTTTAACTCTTGAGCAGCAGTATTTTGGAAATAGACATACTCCTGAAGGTGAGAAATATAAATTACAAATTTATCATTTCCATTTATGACTTATACATAAAATTTCCTCCTCCATTTCTCCTGATTTTCTAAAAATCAGGCATGGTTTTTCCTGTTCTGTTCTCTCTCTTCTTAGTAAATGATGTGTTAGTTTATAATTACCTATGCTATATCCTTTTCTTCTAGAACACCTAGTGTATTTTATGTTTTGTTGACAAATCTTATTAATATGGTATTAAGTCATCTCATTTTAGCTTACATCCATCTAATCACCTTCTTTTATCTGAGGTATGTGTCAGTTAAAGCTCACATTCTCCTTTGACATTTAAAAGTGTGAAATAGTAAGGGATAGTGATACATGTTTGCTCTTAGAATGAAAGGTAGAGAAAGTTAATCCACCTAGACATGAAACAATCTAAAATGCTTAAAGATAAAAAGTTTCTCAGGTTATAAAATCACAAAATACATTATTCTTAAACTGATTATTTGTATTGGTGGGTAAACAATACCTTGATCGCCTAGTGTAATTATGTGCTTAATAAATGTATTCCTTGTTCCTTAATTATAGTCATTTCTAAGGCACTAACTAAAAACACTATCCTGGATAATGTAAATTATAATAAACAAACATTAATCCAAGCTGGGCATGATGCCCAGAGAACCAGCTTAGTGAAAATAGTTCCAAAAAAAGAAAGCTAGTGAAAAAGGGTTGCTAAATATTAAATAACTACAGGTATACACACAGTCTATCCATTTGAATAATAATCTTTGAGAAGCATTTTTGTGTACTATGGAGCACAGTAATTACTTGTTTAAAACTGAGGTTGTCCTTGACTCAGTTTATAAACCCTTTTTAAGAATGAAACCTAAATTTAAATTACTATAAATCTGGGGAGATAAAAGTACAATTGTATAAGAACTGCAGTTTCTATTGAAAGCTTATAATAGTGGGAACACAGGTCTTTATGAGGAGCCATTGCTAGGTACTGTTAGCAACCAGTAGCAAAGAATATCATAGAGAAAT
>SJYW01031157.1:994354-1038678 GCA_006410735.1 Raphicerus campestris | reverse complement strand
CTCTACACATTCAATGCAATCCTTAACAAATTCAGTGACATGTTTCACAGAACTAGAATTTTTTTTTTTTAATTTATATGTAAACACAAAAAACCCTGAGTAGCAAAAATAATCCTTAGAAAGAAACTGGAGCTGGAGCTGGCTCCTTACTTCAAACTGTACTACAAAGAATACAGTCATCAAAACAGTATGATACTGGCACAAAAACAAAAACGTATAAAGATGGAAAAATAGAACAAGCTACAAAGTCCAGAAATAAACCCACACATCTATTGTTAACTAATCTATGATAAGGAAGCAAAAATATACAATGGAAAAAAGACAGCCTCTTCAATAAGTGGTGCTGGGAAAATTGGACAGCTACATGTAAAAGAAAAAAATTAGAGCATTCTCTAACATCATATACAAAAATTATCTCAAAATGGATTAAAGACCTAAATGTAAGACCACACACTATAAAACTCTTAAATACAAACATAGGTAGAACACTTTTTGAATTTACTTCCTAGAATAATAAAGATAAAAATGAAGACAAATATAAACTTAGCCAAAACAAAGAACTAAAACTATTTGCAGCAATATGAATGGATCTAGAGATTATCATACTACATATATCATACTACATAAATCAAACTGAGAAAGGCATATATCATATGGTATCACTTATATATGAAATCTAAAAAAAAAAAGATACAGATGAGGTAGGTTTTAGTCGCTAAGTCATGTCCTACTTTTGCAACCCCATGGACTGTAGCCTGCCAGGCACCTCTGCCCATGGGATTTCCTAGGCAGGAATACTGGACTGGGTTGCCATTTCCTTCTCCTGGTGACCCAGAGATTAAATCTGGGTCTCCTGCATTAGAGGCAGACTCTTGACCAACTGAGTTGAGAAAACAGACTTCAAAAACAAACACGGTTAGCAAAGATGGGAGTAAGAATAAATTAGGAGTTTGAGATGAGACTATACACAGTACTATATATAAAATAGATAATTAATAGGCACCTACTGTACACCACAGGTAATACTACTCATTATTCTTTAATAACCTATGTGGTAATAGAATCTGAAAAAGGATGGAATATGTTTCTTTATAACTGAGTTACTTTGCTATACATCTGAAAATAACATAATATTGTAAATCAACTATATTCCAATAATAAATAAAAATTAAACTGAAGCCAAAAATCCTGCAGATATAAAATTATTTTGGTATCTACATTTTTTGTATTATCTACACTTTACTTTTCCATGCTTTTTCTTTCATCCCAGAGTAAGTTTTTGCTAGTCACTGGGGTTCTTATTTTTCTTTAGTATCAGTACAGTTCATTAAGTCACACAGTAATGACTGACTCTCTGATCCCATGGACTGCAGCACACCAGTCTTTCCTGTCCATCACCAACTCCTGGAGCTTGCTCAAATTCGTCTCCATTGAGTTGGTGATGCTATCCAACCATCTCATCCTCCATCATCCCCTTCAATCTATCCCAGCATCAGGGTCATTTCCAATGAGTCAGTTCATCATATTAGATGACCAAAGTATTGGAGTTTCAGCTTCAGCAGCAGTCCTTCCAATGAAGGACTGATTTCCTTTAAGACAGGTTTGATTTCCTTGCGGTTCAAGGGAATCTCAAGAGTTTTTCTCCAACACCACAGTTTAAAGTATCAATTCTCTGGTGTTCAGCTTTCTTTACCGTCCAACTCCCACATACATAAATGACTACTGGAAAAATCATAGTTTTGACTAGAGGGATCTTGGTCAGCAAAGAGTAATGTCTCTGCTTTTTAATATGCTGTCTAAGTTTGTCATAGCTCTTTTTCCAAGGAGCAAGTACTTTTTAGTTTCATGGATGCAGTCACCAACTGCAGTGATTATGGAGCCCCAAAAAGTCTGTCACTGTTTCCATTGTTTCTCCATCTATTTGCCATGGAGTGATGGGACTGGAAGCTATGATCTTGGTTTTCCAAATGTTGAATTTTAAGCCAGATTTTTCGCTCTCCTCTTTCAATTCCGTCAAGATGCTCTTTAGTTACTCTTCACATTCTACCATAAAAGTGGTGTCCTCTGCATATCTGAGATTATTGACATTTCTCCTGGCAGTCTTGATTCCAACTAATGCTTTATCCAGTCTGGCATTTTTCATGATGTACTCTGCATATAAATTAAATACACATGGTGACAATACAGCCTTGTCATAATACTTTCACAATTTGGAACCAGTCCATTGTTCCAACTTTGGTTGTGTTGCTTCTTGACCTGCATATAGATTTTTCAGGAGGCAGGTCAGGTGGTTTGGTATGCCCATCTCTTGAAGAATTTTCCACAGTTTATTGTGATTCACACAGTCAAAGGCTTTGGCATAGTCAATAACGCAGAAATAGATTTTTTTTATGGAATTATCTTGCTTTTTCTATAGTCCAAGAGATGCTGGCAATTTGATTTCTGGTTCCCCTGCCTTTTCTAAAACCAGCTTCATGTACTGTTGAAGCCTGACTTGGAAAAAATTGAGTTTATTTTGCTAGTGTGTGAGATGAGTGCAATTGTGAGGTAGTTTGAATATACTCTGGCTTTGTCCTTCTTTGGGACTAGAATGAAAACTGACTTTTTCCAGTCCTGTGGCCACTGCTGAGTTTTCCAAATTTGCTGGCATTTTAAGTGCAGCACTTTCACACTATCATCTTTTAGAATTTGAAATTGTTCAACTGGAATTCCATCACCTCCAGTAGCTTTGTTTGTAATGATCCTTTCTAAGGCTACTTGATGTTTCATTTTAGGGTGTCTGGCTCTAGGTGAGTAATCATACCATTGTGGCTATTTGGGTCATGAAGATCTTTTTTGCATACTTCTGTGTATTCTTGCCACTTCTTAATATCTTCTGCTTATGTTAGGCCTGTACCATTTCTGTCTTTATCGTGCCCATCTTTACATAAAAAGTTCCCTTGGTATCTCTAAGTTCCTTGACGAGACCTCTAGTTTTTCCCATTCTGTTGTTTTCCTCTATTTCTTTGCACTGATCTTTGAGAAAGTCTCATATCTCCTTGCTAGTCTTTGGAACTCTGCATTCAAATAGGTATATCTTCCCTTTTCTCTTTGCCTTTCACTTCTCTTCTTTTCTCAGCTATTTGTAAGACCTCCTCAGACAACCATTTTGCCTTTTTGTGTTTATTTCTCTTATGGAGGCTCTTGATCACTTTCTCCTGTACAGTGTCACAAACCTCCATCCATAGTTTTTCAGGCACTGTGTCTATCAGATCTAATCCCTTGAAACTGTTATTTACTTCCACTATATTATCATAAGGGATTTGATTGAGGTCATATCTGAACAGTCTAGTGGTTTCTCTACTTTCTTCAATTTAAGTCTTTATTTGGCAAGAAGGAGGTCATGATCTGGGCCACAATCAGCTCCCAGTCTTCATTTTTGCTGATATAGATATTCTCTTTCTTTGGCTGCAAAGACTATAATCAATCTGATTTTGACATCAGACATCTGGTTATGTCCATGTAAGCCTTTGCCCTGCTTCCTTTTGTACTCCAAGGTCAAATTTACATGTTACTCCAGGTATCTCTTGATTTCCTACTTTTACATTCCAGTCCTGTATGTTAGTTGTACAAGGTTTTGTAGGTCTTCATAGAATTGTTCAACTTCAGCTTCTTCAGCATTACTGATTGGGGCATAGACTTGGATTACTGTGATATTGAGTGCTTTGCCTTGGAAACGAACAGAGATCATTCTGTAATTTTTGAGACTGCACCCAAATATTGCATTTTGGACTCTTTTGTTGACTATGTGGGCTACTCCATTTCTTCTAAAGGAATCTTGCCCACAGTAGTAGATATAATGGTCATCTGAATTAAATTCACCCATTCCAGTCCATTTCAGTTCACTTATTCCTAAAATGTCAATGTTCACTCTTGTCTTCTCCTGTTTGACCACTTTCAATTTACCTTGATTTGTGGACCTACAAGTTCCTATGCAGTACTGTTCTTTATAGCATCAGACTTTACTTCTATCACCAGTCACATCCACATCTGGAAGTTGTTTTCAGTTTGGCCCCATCTCTTCATTTTTCTGGAGTTATTTCTCCATTTTTCTCCAGTAGTATTCTGGGCATCTACTGACCTGGGGAGTTCATCTCTCATTGTCATATCATGTTGCCTTTTCATACTGTTCATGGTGTTCTCAAGGCAAGAATATCGAAGTGATTTACCATCCCTTTTATTTTTATTCTTTAGTATACAAATTATAAAAGCCCTTATAGTAAGTAATTTACTTGTTAATATCACATGTCTCAAGATTTTGTCTATCCTTTTATCTTGTAGTTCTTGATAACTCTTTCAAATTTAAGATTAAGAATTCACCCCTTAAGTGGCTGGCTGTACTCATTATGTTTTGTTTTGTTTCTCAAAGTGAAATAACAGTGCAGCTCTAGATTACAGTCTCCTCTAGTTACAGCTGCTTTAACTCTTGAGCAGCAGTATTTTGGAAATAGACATACTCCTGAAGGTGAGAAATATAAATTACAAATTTATCATTTCCATTTATGACTTATACATAAAATTTCCTCCTCCATTTCTCCTGATTTTCTAAAAATCAGGCATGGTTTTTCCTGTTCTGTTCTCTCTCTTCTTAGTAAATGATGTGTTAGTTTATAATTACCTATGCTATATCCTTTTCTTCTAGAACACCTAGTGTATTTTATGTTTTGTTGACAAATCTTATTAATATGGTATTAAGTCATCTCATTTTAGCTTACATCCATCTAATCACCTTCTTTTATCTGAGGTATGTGTCAGTTAAAGCTCACATTCTCCTTTGACATTTAAAAGTGTGAAATAGTAAGGGATAGTGATACATGTTTGCTCTTAGAATGAAAGGTAGAGAAAGTTAATCCACCTAGACATGAAACAATCTAAAATGCTTAAAGATAAAAAGTTTCTCAGGTTATAAAATCACAAAATACATTATTCTTAAACTGATTATTTGTATTGGTGGGTAAACAATACCTTGATCGCCTAGTGTAATTATGTGCTTAATAAATGTATTCCTTGTTCCTTAATTATAGTCATTTCTAAGGCACTAACTAAAAACACTATCCTGGATAATGTAAATTATAATAAACAAACATTAATCCAAGCTGGGCATGATGCCCAGAGAACCAGCTTAGTGAAAATAGTTCCAAAAAAAGAAAGCTAGTGAAAAAGGGTTGCTAAATATTAAATAACTACAGGTATACACACAGTCTATCCATTTGAATAATAATCTTTGAGAAGCATTTTTGTGTACTATGGAGCTCAGTAATTACTTGTTTAAAACTGAGGTTGTCCTTGACTCAGTTTATAAACCCTTTTTAAGAATGAAACCTAAATTTAAATTACTATAAATCTGGGGAGATAAAAGTACAATTGTATAAGAACTGCAGTTTCTATTGAAAGCTTATAATAGTGGGAACACAGGTCTTTATGAGGAGCCATTGCTAGGTACTGTTAGCAACCAGTAGCAAAGAATATCATAGAGAAATTTAATTTCCCTCCAGAATCTTAAGGTATCAGGGCAATCTTTTCATCGCTTTTCTTTCCTCACACACTTTGAATGATAGTAGCCTTATTATCAGTGAAATATCTTACAGAAACCACTTGGGAGTGAAGGTTAATCTGAAATGTAATATGAAGGGGGAAATTACAAGAGAGGAACATTAAGCTACTATTATTGGTTCTACATGGAACTGAATACATTCATATCAAAAACAATATTTTTAACCTTAGCTACATTGTTACAATTATAACAAATCTTATGTAATGCACAAATGAAGACTTTTGATATAAGCCTTGACTCTAATATAGTTGCAATATGTGAAAAAAGAAAAGAGGAGAGAAAAATGAATGAGGAGGAGAAAGGGGAGGAAGAATGGTAAAGTACAAAGAAAAAGAAGAGGAGGAAGGAAGAAGTGAATAGAGAGAAATGTGAATTAAAACACTTGAAAGTACCAAATATTAGAAATGCTAACTATAGTATGTAACTCTAATAAAAGACAAAAACTAAGAAAGGACTATAGAAATCAAAATTGCCACCAATTACCCCATTGGTGACTAATGAAAAAAAGAAGCATGAATTATGATGCCACAATTTATAAACCAAAAAGGATAATATTATGCAAAATAAAATTATATGCATATGTCTGAAGCTGCTACAAGTTCTTCAGAGTGATGGAAATTGGTGTAAGTTAGTATGTCATGTATAGAGTTAGATCCTTCTAGATATTTAACTTAAGTAACCTTTGAAAGACTTTATAGCAAATTCCACGTGAATAATTTTAAATGTTACTCATTTTTATGTAGCATTTATGTAGTAAATACAATCATTTTCTTACTAAATTATATTCATTTTACTATATTTTCACTAAAATAAAGCAAACGACAATAAGTGAAAGCTTCAAAAATAAAAACATACCCACCAAGTTGTGAAGTGTTTATATGCAAGACTTTTAATGAGGTATTAAATATCTCATAATGATGTAGCAAACTGTGCTATGAGTGAATATCTCATAAAATTATTGTGACTACTGAATCAGAAAAATCACCAGTTCTTCTCACACTATGGGACATGTAGAAGCATTCTCCTACTGTTAGCCATCTCATAGTCCATACTAAGTAACATTAGTTTACTAGTAATAGTTAAAGTATTACTTTCTGAAAACTTGACATTTTAAAAACAAAAATTTCAGGTTTAAAAATTAATTTGGACAAAACCATTTAAATCCTTGACTGTCTGTGATTTTGAGTAATCGTTTGAAAGAATTTTCAATCTTAAAATAACCTTCAGGAGCTTATATATCATCACTAACAGTGCCCACTGATGTACTGACCAACACTTTTAAAATTAACTACATAGTTTTCTTCATAATATTCCTTTCTGACTTTAGTGATATTTCTAAAATGTTCCACCCAATCTAAAATACATGAACAATTGGTTAACAATAAAGGAAAAACTACTTCAGAAATCTTTTACTTCCTCACAAAATAATTAAATCTTCCCAAAAGACAGGTCCTGTATCAACAGGTCCTGTATCACCCCAAATTTTACTGCACTTACATCAAATGTTCAATGAGTTTCAGCTTCATCTTTAATACAAATCAAAGGAGATTCTATGTAGGGAATGTTTCTGTTAAATACTGGTTAAACTTAGCTCCACTTTAAATAGCAAAGAAAACCAAGAATCTATTTTAAATTGAGACAACTGTCAAAGTTATCTGTTCTCTAATTGCCTTCACAAATGCAAAGTTTCCCACTACCAGAGTGACAAATTACCACAAATTTATTGGCTTAAACATAAATCCCTTACCATAGGGTGAGTTTACAAGTCAGAAATTATCTCACTGCCCTTCAAAATCAGGGTTTCATCATGATGTTCTCCACCTCGATATTCTAGGGAAAAAAAACCCTTTTGTCTGCTGCTTTTACATTTTAGAGGCAGCCTACATTCCTTTGCTTATGTCTTCTTTCCTCCTTCTAAGCCAGCAATTGCATTGTTCCATTCTCTGCTTCCATGTCACATCTCCCTTGACTCTTCTTCCAACTATAAGGACCTTGAGACTATACAAAGCCCATTCAAGTCATCCAGAATAATCTTACCAACTCAAATTTCCTAATTTAACTACATCGGTAAATTTCACTTTTTTATGTAAATTAAAAGATTCATATATTCCAGTGTTAGAGTATGGACACATTGGGCAGGGTAGCGAGGGGGGCACATTCTGCCTAACAGGATCATTTTCCAGCCATTTAATTTAAACTTTGTAACTGGTGATGTGAATTAATTTATAATATTAATTTCTGAAATATTAAATTTATTTCAAATTATTTTTTAAAGTAAAATTGAATAACTCTGTCTTATCAACAGAAAATAGTGTTTTGAAAGAAATTTAAAATTTTATTTGGTATTACTTATCAATTTAATATTTTCAAATCACTTATATAAGCAAAATTGTCAGCGGTTTCATTGGAAAATCAATATTTATACCATATTTTCAACTAGTTAAAGTGCAGGTTTTCCTTTCTGAATTTTCTCAGAGCTGTTTTGCAAATAGGAATTTTAGAGTTATTAAAAGAGTCTTTTAAACAATGAAACTGATTTATGTACCTTCCATATGACTTCAAGTATCTCATCATTTATACTAATATAAGCTATTCATATATTTAATGTACTTAGATGGTTGATATTGTTTTATATTCAAATACTCATATTCACAAATTTAAAAGGGGTCAAAATTCTGGCTTTTTAACTCTATCATACATTATATCTAAATTGTGAATAAAATAATACTGATTATTTTTTGATAATAATGAAAACATTCACCATTTAGATTCAAATACCATATTGTTTAGGAAACCCATAGACTTCTGAAACAAGATATTATGATACAGATATTTATTATAGTATAATTTTGAATAGCTTTTGTTATCAGTGCAATAGAAACATTAATTCAGACTTAAATTGAAGAAAGTAGGGAAAACCACTAGAACATTCAGGTATGACCTAAATCAAATCCCTTATGATTATACAAAGGAAGTGACATATAGACTCAAGGGATTAGATCTGAAAGATAGAGTGCCTGAAGAACTATGGACTGAGGGTCCTAACACTGTACAGGAGGCCATGATCAAAACCATCCTTAACAATAAGAACTGCAAAAAGGTGAAATGGCTGTCTGAGGAATTTTTACAATTTGCTGAGAAGAGAAGGGAAGCAAAAGCCAAAGGAGAAAAGGAAAGATATATCCATCTGAAGGCAGAGTTCCAAAGAATAGCAAGGAGAGGTAAGAAAGCCTTTCTCGGTAATCAGTGCAAAGTGGAATCTAAACAGCATATTAAAATGCAGAGACATTACTTTGCCAACAAAGGTCCATTTGGCCAAAGCTATGGTTTTTCCAATAGTCATGAATGGATGTGAGAGTGGGACCATCAAGAAGGCTGAACACTAAAGAATTGATCCTTTTTAACTGTGGTGTTTAAAGAAAACTGAGCCCTGAAGAATTGATGCTTTTGAACTGTGGTGTTGGAGAAGACTCTTGAGAGTCCCTTGGACTGCAAGGACATCCAACCAGTCCATCCTAAAGCCAATCAGCCCTGGATGTTCATTGGAAGGACCGATGTTGAAGCTGAAAATCCAATACTTTGGCCACCTGATGTGGAGAGCTGACTCATTTGAAAAGATCCTGATTCTGGGAAAGATTGAGGGCAGGAGGAGAAGGAGACAATAGAGGATGAGATGGTTGGATTGCATCACCGACTCAATGGACATGAGTCTGGGTAAACTCTGGGAGTTGGTGATGGACAGAGATGCCTGGTGTGCTGTGGTTCAAGGGGTCGCAAAGAGTCAGACATGACGTTTAGTTGCTCAGACATGAGCAACTGACTAAACTGAACAAAAATGTGATGTTGCAGAAGACTCTTTAGAGTCCCTTGGACATCAAGGAAATAAAACCAGTCAATCCTAAATGAAATCAACCCTGAATATTCATTGGAAGTACTGATCCTGAAGCTCCTATACTTTGGCTACCTGAGGCAAAGAACTGACTCACTGGAAAAGACTCTGATGCTGGGAATGTTTGAAGGCAGGAAAAGAAGGGGATGACAGAGGATGAGATGTTTGGATGGCATCTCTGACTCGATGGACTTGTGTATGAGCAAGTTCTGTGAGCTGGTGATTAACACAGAGGCCTGGTGTGCTGCAGTCCATGGGATCACAAAGAGTCAGACTTGACTGAGCAACTGAACTGACTGAATTTTAGCATCAAATGATAAGGAGATTGTTATTGTCAATGTTTGTGTCCCCCCAAATCCATATGTTGGAATTCTAACACCCAGTGTGATGCTGTTAGGAGGTGGGTGTTTTGTGGGGTTAATTAGGTCATGAGGATGGAGCCTTCTTGAATGGTGTTAGTGCTCTTGTGAATGAGTCCCCNTCCATACTAAGTAACATTAGTTTACTAGTAATAGTTAAAGTATTACTTTCTGAAAACTTGACATTTTAAAAACAAAAATTTCAGGTTTAAAAATTAATTTGGACAAAACCATTTAAATCCTTGACTGTCTGTGATTTTGAGTAATCGTTTGAAAGAATTTTCAATCTTAAAATAACCTTCAGGAGCTTATATATCATCACTAACAGTGCCCACTGATGTACTGACCAACACTTTTAAAATTAACTACATAGTTTTCTTCATAATATTCCTTTCTGACTTTAGTGATATTTCTAAAATGTTCCACCCAATCTAAAATACATGAACAATTGGTTAACAATAAAGGAAAAACTACTTCAGAAATCTTTTACTTCCTCACAAAATAATTAAATCTTCCCAAAAGACAGGTCCTGTATCAACAGGTCCTGTATCACCCCAAATTTTACTGCACTTACATCAAATGTTCAATGAGTTTCAGCTTCATCTTTAATACAAATCAAAGGAGATTCTATGTAGGGAATGTTTCTGTTAAATGCTGGTTAAACTTAGCTCCACTTTAAACAGCAAAGAAAACCAAGAATCTATTTTAAATTGAGACAACTGTCAAAGTTATCTGTTCTCTAATTGCCTTCACAAATGCAAAGTTTCCCACTACCAGAGTGACAAATTACCACAAATTTATTGGCTTAAACATAAATCCCTTACCATAGGGTGAGTTTACAAGTCAGAAATTATCTCACTGCCCTTCAAAATCAGGGTTTCATCATGATGTTCTCCACCTCGATATTCTAGGGAAAAAAAACCCTTTTGTCTGCTGCTTTTACATTTTAGAGGCAGCCTACATTCCTTTGCTTATGTCTTCTTTCCTCCTTCTAAGCCAGCAATTGCATTGTTCCATTCTCTGCTTCCATGTCACATCTCCCTTGACTCTTCTTCCAACTATAAGGACCTTGAGACTATACAAAGCCCATTCAAGTCATCCAGAATAATCTTACCAACTCAAATTTCCTAATTTAACTACATCGGTAAATTTCCCTTTTTTATGTAAATTAAAAGATTCATATATTCCAGTGTTAGAGTATGGACACATTGGGCAGGGTAGCGAGGGGGGCACATTCTGCCTAACAGGATCATTTTCCAGCCATTTAATTTAAACTTTGTAACTGGTGATGTGAATTAATTTATAATATTAATTTCTGAAATATTAAATTTATTTCAAATTATTTTTAAAAGTAAAATTGAATAACTCTGTCTTATCAACAGAAAATAGTGTTTTGAAAGAAATTTAAAATTTTATTTGGTATTACTTATCAATTTAATATTTTCAAATCACTTATATAAGCAAAATTATCAGCGGTTTCATTGGAAAATCAATATTTATACCATATTTTCAACTAGTTAAAGTGCAGGTTTTCCTTTCTGAATTTTCTCAGAGCTGTTTTGCAAATAGGAATTTTAGAGTTATTAAAAGAGTCTTTTAAACAATGAAACTGATTTATGTACCTTCCATATGACTTCAAGTATCTCATCATTTATACTAATATAAGCTATTCATATATTTAATGTACTTAGATGGTTGATATTGTTTTATATTCAAATACTCATATTCACAAATTTAAAAGGGGTCAAAATTCTGGCTTTTTAACTCTATCATACATTATATCTAAATTGTGAATAAAATAATACTGATTATTTTTTGATAATAATGAAAACATTCACCATTTAGATTCAAATACCATATTGTTTAGGAAACCCATAGACTTCTGAAACAAGATATTATGATACAGATATTTATTATAGTATAATTTTGAATAGCTTTTGTTATCAGTGCAATAGAAACATTAATTCAGACTTAAATTGAAGAAAGTAGGGAAAACCACTAGAACATTCAGGTATGACCTAAATCAAATCCCTTATGATTATACAAAGGAAGTGACATATAGACTCAAGGGATTAGATCTGAAAGATAGAGTGCCTGAAGAACTATGGACTGAGGGTCCTAACACTGTACAGGAGGCCATGATCAAAACCATCCTTAACAATAAGAACTGCAAAAAGGTGAAATGGCTGTCTGAGGAATTTTTACAATTTGCTGAGAAGAGAAGGGAAGCAAAAGCCAAAGGAGAAAAGGAAAGATATATCCATCTGAAGGCAGAGTTCCAAAGAATAGCAAGGAGAGGTAAGAAAGCCTTTCTCGGTAATCAGTGCAAAGTGGAATCTAAACAGCATATTAAAATGCAGAGACATTACTTTGCCAACAAAGGTCCATTTGGCCAAAGCTATGGTTTTTCCAATAGTCATGAATGGATGTGAGAGTGGGACCATCAAGAAGGCTGAACACTAAAGAATTGATCCTTTTTAACTGTGATGTTTAAAGAAAACTGAGCCCTGAAGAATTGATGCTTTTGAACTGTGGTGTTGGAGAAGACTCTTGAGAGTCCCTTGGACTGCAAGGACATCCAACCAGTCCATCCTAAAGCCAATCAGCCCTGGATGTTCATTGGAAGGACCGATGTTGAAGCTGAAAATCCAATACTTTGGCCACCTGATGTGGAGAGCTGACTCATTTGAAAAGATCCTGATTCTGGGAAAGATTGAGGGCAGGAGGAGAAGGAGACAATAGAGGATGAGATGGTTGGATTGCATCACCGACTCAATGGACATGAGTCTGGGTAAACTCTGGGAGTTGGTGATGGACAGAGATGCCTGGTGTGCTGTGGTTCAAGGGGTCGCAAAGAGTCAGACATGACGTTTAGTTGCTCAGACATGAGCAACTGACTAAACTGAACAAAAATGTGATGTTGCAGAAGACTCTTTAGAGTCCCTTGGACATCAAGGAAATAAAACCAGTCAATCCTAAATGAAATCAACCCTGAATATTCATTGGAAGGACTGATCCTGAAGCTCCTATACTTTGGCTACCTGAGGCAAAGAACTGACTCACTGGAAAAGACTCTGATGCTGGGAATGTTTGAAGGCAGGAAAAGAAGGGGATGACAGAGGATGAGATGTTTGGATGGCATCTCTGACTCGATGGACTTGTGTATGAGCAAGTTCTGTGAGCTGGTGATTAACACAGAGGCCTGGTGTGCTGCAGTCCATGGGATCACAAAGAGTCAGACTTGACTGAGCAACTGAACTGACTGAATTTTAGCATCAAATGATAAAGAGATTGTTATTGTCAATGTTTGTGTCCCCCCAAATCCATATGTTGGAATTCTAACACCCAGTGTGATGCTGTTAGGAGGTGGGTGTTTTGTGGGGTTAATTAGGTCATGAGGATGGAGCCTTCTTGAATGGTGTTAGTGCTCTTGTGAATGAGTCCCCGCAAAGTCCCTAGACCCTTCTTTCATGTGAGTATACAATGAGAAGTCTGCAACCTGGAAGAGTGCCTTAATTCAACTATTCTGGCACTCTGATCTCAGACTTCCAGTCTTCCAAACTATGAGAAATAAATATCTGCTGTTTATAAACTGCCTGTATGTGATATTTTGTTATAGCAGGCAGAACTAAGACAGACGTACTTACATGAGCAAACAAGACAGAAGCGGAGACAGAGCAATATCAAGCAAATATGTCATAAATTAACTGTCAAGTTCAAATAAGTTATACCAATGAATTCAGGGTTTTATATCTATATATATAGTTTGAAGTTTCACATCTGAAAGCTTGCTCTATTTATCTTGCTACATAATCAAGAATTATGGCTTATATTTTCCAATTTACATAAATGATTTCATACATTCTTTGACAGCTTTACTGCATTACGTTTCTTGGCACATTTCCTCCTATTTGGGAATTGAGGGACACATTGCCTTCTGTTCCCTCACTAAGACAATAGTCATGAAGATGGATTATGTAAATTTTAAATCCCAAAGCACCAGACACTTGTCAGAACCTGAAGGATATGGTCCTTACAAGACTATGTAATGATACATATAAAATCAGCACATTGCCCCCGATAGTAAGAGGCACTTCGCTGATTTAAGGGTGGCCCCAGTGCAGAATTGTCCATAAACATAAACAGGAAAATCCTGGAGGGAAAGCATATTTCTGGCCAGAGCACTTTGGAAAGCAGCCCATACAAGGAAGAAAGTGTAAGATAAAATATCCCCCTCCTCCTCCTTTTTATTTTTTTTTTCTCTTTTTCCCACACAGGCTGAAAGTCTACTTTACAAAAATGTCACAGTGACCTACCAAAATTACATTTTACTTTTAAAACTATAACAATTATAATAAACTTTCCCAAGTGTCCAGCCCTGAAATTGATATGCTTGTACTATTCCAGACTATGAGATTGGCTGAAGTAAAAAGTAGCTTATCTAATGTAATCCTTCAGAGTGTTAGCCCTCCAAACAATTGGAAGATGCTAACATGGATCCTGTCAGCTAGCTATTGCTGTGTAATAAAACTGTCCATAACTCAGTGACTAGATTAAAGCAACACTTTGTATTACTTACTCACATTCTGTGCCTTGGTTGAGGAACAGCTGGAGTGACTTGCTGGGCTGCTATGATGTTTCAGTCTGTGGACTTGACTGGATCTGGTTCCTTACTGAGATGTGGTCTCAGCTCTGTTCCAAATGTGTCCTTCTGTGGCAAGGCAACAGCAGGCAACCAGGGAAAGCACTTGTCATGGAGATGGCAGAGGCAGAAGAGAAGGAGCAAAACATGCAAGGCTTCTTAGGGCTGACATTTTGTAAAGGCAAATCTACTTGTCCACATCATTCAGTTGGCCAGAGTAAGTTAGAGGGCCAAATGCAAATTTCAAGAGTCAGGGGGCATGCCCTGTCTTCAATGGGAAGGCAGTGCGAAGAGGTTCAGGATGGGGAACACGTGTATACCTGTTGCAGATTTAGGTTGACGTATGGCAAAACCAATACAATATTGTAAAGTAATTAACCTCCAATTAAAATAAATAAATTTATATTAAAAAATAAAAGAAATATGTAAAATTGTCATTCTCTTCTAACTTTCTACTCACTATGCTGCTTTTCTGTAGGAACCCTGCTTGATTTAAAAAATGGCTCTTCTATTAAAATTAAATAGTGTTTCTCCTTTTTAATACTTGGAATGTTAAAACATATTGAGTTTAGAAGGCTAATCTCTTTTGATATCAAAATTAAGTAATATGAAAAATAAACAACTAAACTGTCTTTTGTTACTATTTATCATTCACTTGTTTATATTTACTTTTAATGTTCAAAATGTGCACCTGTCATATAGAGTTTTAGTGAATTCTTACAATTTGCAGTTATCTAAATAGGCTTCAAAGAGATATAAGGAATAAAAAAGGACTACATGGGAAGAATAATTGTGTGGTTTTGTTTTGGTTTTGGTTTTTTTTTTTTTTTTGTAGGGGGGGTATGACCAACTGCCATTGAGCAGCATCCACTCTTACATTCTTCCCTTCTGTTTAGGCACTTGATCAGACAACATTGCTCAACCTCCTAAGTTAGGTATGATCATGTGTACACATTCTTACAGGAGAGAATTTTAAGGGGGGGTACAATGAAACTAGGACTGTGGTGGATGGATGTGTAACTGTATGCATTTGTCAAAACTATATACCAAAAAAGAGTAAATGTTTTAATGCAGATTTAAAAGATTAACCAGAATATCAAGGGATTCCAGAATGGAATGCAAACTCTGACTGATGAAACTAACTGCAAATCCTTGACTGAATACAGTTTGGGAAAAATGTGCTAATGACTGTAGAAAATAGTTTTTTAAGAGTATATTTTAAACTAGAGATAAAAAGAATTGTATACACACTGAACTTAGGAAAAATTTGTTTCTTACAGGTTTGCAATTCTGAAATTACTTCTCTTGTATTTTAAAGTTGAATAAATAAGAATGTTACAGGTAATAAAAGCCAAGCCTCTCATTGCCAGAGAAAAGTGTTTCAAAGAAGCAGGGGAGTAGTAGGAGGGAAACTATCATGAAATATTTTTGTGATGAGATTTAAGTGGGAGATAGCATGAGATTATATAAATACACACAAAATATATGACTATATACACAGAGAGATACATAAACATGTATAAGTGTATGTGTGTAAAGATGTTAAGATAAAGTTATGTATTTTCTAACTGTGCATGTTGAAAGGACCTACAGGCAGTGATAAATCAGGGGCAATGAGTACACTCAGTATGCAAATTTTAGCTTCTAATGCCATTTTCCAATAAAAGGAATCAAAGTGACTTGGAGATATTGCTGCTTCTAGAGGAGAACATGAAAATTAAAAGATAAGTCTGATATATTTTATAGTGTCAGAAAGCAAGAGAATGAGAAAAGAAAATTAAAGCATTGAGCAAAAAAGCATATCAAAAGGACATTGTCAACATGAAAGAGCTGCCAATTGCAACAACTATTAATAGAATAATTTCAACAAGAAAAAAATAATAATGGTATCAGAATCTAATTCAAAAGGTAAAATAATAATCTGTGACCCCTATTCTAGTAATATCATGGTTATTTTAAGGTTAGTCTCAGTCTTTAAGCAATACCAAGGGGGAAGAATTTTATGTAATTTTGTTTTTCTTCTTTTTTTTTTTTTTTTGAGAAAATGTACACTAAGAGAGAGAACAGCTGCTATAAATAATTAAAGTGTGATTATTCTGGGCCAAGATGGCAAAAGTTGTTAAAGCTAATGTGACATCTGTTGTGCACAGTGATTTTAATAGAAAACATTGTTCTCCAGTAAAGCTTTTTACGATACTGTTGAAATCAGCACAACCCCAAAATCACACGGTTAGAACTTTTGCAAATAGACTTAAAAGTAAGAATTTATGAAACATATATTTTGGCTTCTCTCTTTTCTCATTACGTCAAGCATTACACATCAGTGGCTGTCACACGTATATACTCGTATAGACATAATGAGAAAAAAAAATCCTCTGTTTCTGGGTTTCCTGCCCACACTGACTCATGTCAAGGGAGAGAATTTGCAAGTCAGTTTCTAAATGAATTACTTCAATTTGCAGGGAAAATTGATCTACAATGAGGCTCATAACCAGAGAGATTTAACAAAACTATGTTATACATGCCGAGAAGTCTGCACTCTGAATGCAAGGGGCAATATGACCAACACAATTTCCTTATGATCCATGTCTAAATTGTTCCCAGGTATAAATGACACTAGGTTTCTTTTTATTTTACTTTTTCCCCAAGAAATGATATATACATGTGTGCAAAAAATTATCTTTATCTTTATTTTATGCTTTTCTCAGAGTAAGGAAAAAATACTAAATCTATTCTTTTTTATTCTTTAGCAGTTCCCTCTAAATATAAGTCTGAAAACAGATTTTTTAAAGATTCTTCCTGAAATAAGTATACACAGATACACATGTGTGTGTACCTAGTTAAATATAAACATACTTTAAATATGGTTTTTCATGTTTTCACTTTTTTTTTNACAATAGAGGATGAGATGGTTGGATTGCATCACGGACTCAATGGACATGAGTCTGGGTAAACTCTGGGAGTTGGTGATGGACAGAGATGCCTGGTGTGCTGTGGTTCAAGGGGTCGCAAAGAGTCAGACATGACGTTTAGTTGCTCAGACATGAGCAACTGACTAAACTGAACAAAAATGTGATGTTGCAGAAGACTCTTTAGAGTCCCTTGGACATCAAGGAAATAAAACCAGTCAATCCTAAATGAAATCAACCCTGAATATTCATTGGAAGGACTGATCCTGAAGCTCCTATACTTTGGCTACCTGAGGCAAAGAACTGACTCACTGGAAAAGACTCTGATGCTGGGAATGTTTGAAGGCAGGAAAAGAAGGGGATGACAGAGGATGAGATGTTTGGATGGCATCTCTGACTCGATGGACTTGTGTATGAGCAAGTTCTGTGAGCTGGTGATTAACACAGAGGCCTGGTGTGCTGCAGTCCATGGGATCACAAAGAGTCAGACTTGACTGAGCAACTGAACTGACTGAATTTTAGCATCAAATGATAAGGAGATTGTTATTGTCAATGTTTGTGTCCCCCCAAATCCATATGTTGGAATTCTAACACCCAGTGTGATGCTGTTAGGAGGTGGGTGTTTTGTGGGGTTAATTAGGTCATGAGGATGGAGCCTTCTTGAATGGTGTTAGTGCTCTTGTGAATGAGTCCCCGCAAAGTCCCTAGACCCTTCTTTCATGTGAGTATACAATGAGAAGTCTGCAACCTGGAAGAGTGCCTTAATTCAACTATTCTGGCACTCTGATCTCAGACTTCCAGTCTTCCAAACTATGAGAAATAAATATCTGCTGTTTATAAACTGCCTGTATGTGATATTTTGTTATAGCAGGCAGAACTAAGACAGACGTACTTACATGAGCAAACAAGACAGAAGCGGAGACAGAGCAATATCAAGCAAATATGTCATAAATTAACTGTCAAGTTCAAATAAGTTATACCAATGAATTCAGGGTTTTATATCTATATATATAGTTTGAAGTTTCACATCTGAAAGCTTGCTCTATTTATCTTGCTACATAATCAAGAATTATGGCTTATATTTTCCAATTTACATAAATGATTTCATACATTCTTTGACAGCTTTACTGCATTACGTTTCTTGGCACATTTCCTCCTATTTGGGAATTGAGGGACACATTGCCTTCTGTTCCCTCACTAAGACAATAGTCATGAAGATGGATTATGTAAATTTTAAATCCCAAAGCACCAGACACTTGTCAGAACCTGAAGGATATGGTCCTTACAAGACTATGTAATGATACATATAAAATCAGCACATTGCCCCCGATAGTAAGAGGCACTTCGCTGATTTAAGGGTGGCCCCAGTGCAGAATTGTCCATAAACATAAACAGGAAAATCCTGGAGGGAAAGCATATTTCTGGCCAGAGCACTTTGGAAAGCAGCCCATACAAGGAAGAAAGTGTAAGATAAAATATCCCCCTCCTCCTCCTTTTTATTTTTTTTTTCTCTTTTTCCCACACAGGCTGAAAGTCTACTTTACAAAAATGTCACAGTGACCTACCAAAATTACATTTTACTTTTAAAACTATAACAATTATAATAAACTTTCCCAAGTGTCCAGCCCTGAAATTGATATGCTTGTACTATTCCAGACTATGAGATTGGCTGAAGTAAAAAGTAGCTTATCTAATGTAATCCTTCAGAGTGTTAGCCCTCCAAACAATTGGAAGATGCTAACATGGATCCTGTCAGCTAGCTATTGCTGTGTAATAAAACTGTCCATAACTCAGTGACTAGATTAAAGCAACACTTTGTATTACTTACTCACATTCTGTGCCTTGGTTGAGGAACAGCTGGAGTGACTTGCTGGGCTGCTATGATGTTTCAGTCTGTGGACTTGACTGGATCTGGTTCCTTACTGAGATGTGGTCTCAGCTCTGTTCCAAATGTGTCCTTCTGTGGCAAGGCAACAGCAGGCAACCAGGGAAAGCACTTGTCATGGAGATGGCAGAGGCAGAAGAGAAGGAGCAAAACATGCAAGGCTTCTTAGGGCTGACATTTTGTAAAGGCAAATCTACTTGTCCACATCATTCAGTTGGCCAGAGTAAGTTAGAGGGCCAAATGCAAATTTCAAGAGTCAGGGGGCATGCCCTGTCTTCAATGGGAAGGCAGTGCGAAGAGGTTCAGGATGGGGAACACGTGTATACCTGTTGCAGATTTAGGTTGACGTATGGCAAAACCAATACAATATTGTAAAGTAATTAACCTCCAATTAAAATAAATAAATTTATATTAAAAAATAAAAGAAATATGTAAAATTGTCATTCTCTTCTAACTTTCTACTCACTATGCTACTTTTCTGTAGGAACCCTGCTTTATTTAAAAAATGGCTCTTCTATTAAAATTAAATAGTGTTTCTCCTTTTTAATACTTGGAATGTTAAAACATATTGAGTTTAGAAGGCTAATCTCTTTTGATATCAAAATTAAGTAATATGAAAAATAAACAACTAAACTGTCTTTTGTTACTATTTATCATTCACTTGTTTATATTTACTTTTAATGTTCAAAATGTGCACCTGTCATATAGAGTTTTAGTGAATTCTTACAATTTGCAGTTATCTAAATAGGCTTCAAAGAGATATAAGGAATAAAAAAGGACTACATGGGAAGAATAATTGTGTGGTTTTGTTTTTTTGTTTTTGTTTTTTTTTTTTTGGTGGGGGTGGGTATGACCAACTGCCATTGAGCAGCATCCACTCTTACATTCTTCCCTTCTGTTTAGGCACTTGATCAGACAACATTGCTCAACCTCCTAAGTTAGGTATGATCATGTGTACACATTCTTACAGGAGAGAATTTTAAGGGGGGGTACAATGAAACTAGGACTGTGGTGGATGGATGTGTAACTGTATGCATTTGTCAAAACTATATACCAAAAAAGAGTAAATGTTTTAATGCAGATTTAAAAGATTAACCAGAATATCAAGGGATTCCAGAATGGAATGCAAACTCTGACTGATGAAACTAACTGCAAATCCTTGACTGAATACAGTTTGGGAAAAATGTGCTAATGACTGTAGAAAATAGTTTTTTAAGAGTATATTTTAAACTAGAGATAAAAAGAATTGTATACACACTGAACTTAGGAAAAATTTGTTTCTTACAGGTTTGCAATTCTGAAATTACTTCTCTTGTATTTTAAAGTTGAATAAATAAGAATGTTACAGGTAATAAAAGCCAAGCCTCTCATTGCCAGAGAAAAGTGTTTCAAAGAAGCAGGGGAGTAGTAGGAGGGAAACTATCATGAAATACTTTTGTGATGAGATTTAAGTGGGAGATAGCATGAGATTATATAAATACACACAAAATATATGACTATATACACAGAGAGATACATAAACATGTATAAGTGTATGTGTGTAAAGATGTTAAGATAAAGTTATGTATTTTCTAACTGTGCATGTTGAAAGGACCTACAGGCAGTGATAAATCAGGGGCAATGAGTACACTCAGTATGCAAATTTTAGCTTCTAATGCCATTTTCCAATAAAAGGAATCAAAGTGACTTGGAGATATTGCTGCTTCTAGAGGAGAACATGAAAATTAAAAGATAAGTCTGATATATTTTATAGTGTCAGAAAGCAAGAGAATGAGAAAAGAAAATTAAAGCATTGAGCAAAAAAGCATATCAAAAGGACATTGTCAACATGAAAGAGCTGCCAATTGCCACAACTATTAATAGAATAATTTCAACAAGAAAAAAATAATAATGGTATCAGAATCTAATTCAAAAGGTAAAATAATAATCTGTGACCCCTATTCTAGTAATATCATGGTTATTTTAAGGTTAGTCTCAGTCTTTAAGCAATACCAAGGGGGAAGAATTTTATGTAATTTTGTTTTTCTTCTTTTTTTTTTTTTTTGAGAAAATGTACACTAAGAGAGAGAACAGCTGCTATAAATAATTAAAGTGTGATTATTCTGGGCCAAGATGGCAAAAGTTGTTAAAGCTAATGTGACATCTGTTGTGCACAGTGATTTTAATAGAAAACATTGTTCTCCAGTAAAGCTTTTTACCATATTGTTGAAATCAGCACAACCCCAAAATCACACGGTTAGAACTTTTGCAAATAGACTTAAAAGTAAGAATTTATGAAACATATATTTTGGCTTCTCTCTTTTCTCATTACGTCAAGCATTACACATCAGTGGCTGTCACACGTATATACTCGTATAGACATAATGAGAAAAAAAAATCCTCTGTTTCTGGGTTTCCTGCCCACACTGACTCATGTCAAGGGAGAGAATTTGAAAGTCAGTTTCTAAATGAATTACTTCAATTTGCAGGGAAAATTGATCTACAATGAGGCTCATAACCAGAGAGATTTAACAGAACTATGTTATACATGCCGAGAAGTCTGCACTCTGAATGCAAGGGGCAATATGACCAACACAATTTCCTTATGATCCATGTCTAAATTGTTCCCAGGTATAAATGACACTAGGTTTCTTTTTATTTTACTTTTTCCCCAAGAAATGATATATACATGTGCGCAAAAAATTATCTTTATCTTTATTTTATGCTTTTCTCAGAGTAAGGAAAAAATACTAAATCTATTCTTTTTTATTCTTTAGCAGTTCCCTCTAAATATAAGTCTGAAAACAGATTTTTTAAAGATTCTTCCTGAAATAAGTATACACAGATACACATGTGTGTGTACCTAGTTAAATATAAACATACTTTAAATATGGTTTTTCATGTTTTCACTTTTTTTTTCACTTTTTAATGTATCTTGGAGATTTCTCCATATGAACATATACATAGTCATTGATAGAATGTGATTTTTAACATCTAAAACTAAATGAAACATCACAGATTTCTTGGTATAGTTTTGTGATCACATCTCCATAAATAGAATCTTGGCAGTTCAGTTGCAATATCAAAGGGCAAGCATGGAGTGCCACTGTAGAGAAGGTGGTGTAAACAGCATACTGAATTTGCCAATCATATGAGGGCAGCAAAGAGTATGAGAAACAAAAATAAAAACATTGTAAGTGAGAAATGTGGCAGAAACTATTTTAAATGGCAAAATAGGCAGAAGAATTTCTGAAGGGAATGCAGATTGAGCAATTATGTTTGGAGGTAGCTTCAGGTGGAAGCAGATGTGCCTCTCGATCTAGAAAGGGCCGACAAAGTACATCATTTTTAGCTAGAATGTTGTGCACCACAAATTGGTACTTGCCATAGGGGTGCTTGCCATCTACCTCTATAAGGATTAAATCATGTACAGCTGTAGCTGCTGATCTCCAACACCTCCTGAAGGAGCTCAGGATGGAGAGCAGAAACGAGCCCCACTGTGCCCCGGGAAAATTGGCAGGACAGGTCTTTAGATAGTTAGATATTTTTAGGAGCTGATTTTATGAGCTCAATTCTTATATCTCCTCACATCTAGAAAAGCACTAGAATCCTTCATGGTGACGACTGTTTTTTGTGATCAGCATAGGATTTGTGAGACCAGAAGAAAATATCTAAAAAGTAAACAAGCTTGATTGCATGTACTCCCCCTTTACCAAAATCACATATATATTGTCCTTTCCCCCTCACCTCTTTGGAAGAGTTTCTCAGAGCTGTCTGAGGTACTGTCTCCCTCATGTAGTCCTCATATTGCCTCAAATAAAACTTAACTCACAACTCACATCACGCATTTTTTTAGGCCAACAGTCATATCTCAATGTTCAACACCTACATCCCATGTTACAACAGTGGGAATCAGACACACGTGCAGCCAGTGGAGCTTCTCTAGATATGCTTTAGTCCTGCCAATCAGAAGAGGAGTTAAATGATGAATCATAAAAACAATAAACATATTTAAAAGAGATATTTCTCTGTAGTGGTAGGATAAAAGATTTTTTATGGGAAACTTCTCAACTGTTTGTCCTAATTTACTAGGAAGAAGTGAAGCAAATGAGTTCAAATATTAAGTTCTGGCTTATAAGAAAAATTACTTAGCCATCTTGATCCTCTCTTTTGATAAACTTTGAGTTAGACAAAATAAAAAACGGCCATCCAGAATATCCACACCTTAAACTCTATGACCTGTGAGTATATCACTTTACATGGTGTAGCAGGAACATTGTAGATATGATTAGGGTTACAGATGTTGATATGGAATGATATGAGTTAACTAAAGTGGGCCCAACTTAGTCACATGACCTTTTTAGAGAATATTTTTTTTCAGGGAGAGGTGTGACAGCATAATAATACAAAAGAAAAAAGGAGGGAGAGGAGGGACTCAACCAGCCATTTCTGGCTTTGAAGATGGCAGAAGAGACACATGCCAAAAATTACGATGACCTCTAATAACAAGAAAATGCAAGGAAGATTTCCCCTTTAAACATTTATAAAAGAATGCACTCCTACTGACATTATGATTTCAATTCAGTGAGATCTGACTTATACTTGTAAGTCTGTACAATAAAAAACAAATTTGTATTGTTTTAAGCCTGTAAGTTTGTAGTCATTTATTATATCCACTATAGAAAACTAAACAATCTGCAAGAGTTGAATAATATTGAACCTATATTGGCTCCCACAAATCACTTCCTCCTTTTCTAACAGTTCACAATTAATTCCATAGGCCTTTAAGATTTTGGAACAAAATCATGCCATCTTATACAGGTGATTAGTCCACTTCTGAGAAATAGCTTTTAGCTAGTAATTGAGGTTAGTAGTCTGTGATCATAAACTGTCAAGTTAATATACAACATTAGCTGTCCATCATAAACTGTGTGTGTTTGGACCTACTAAGCCATAAAGATAGACATGCAACTGTGCAGAACAAACTTCCATGAAATAGAAGCAGTGTATACAAGGTTAGGGTTAAACAGGTGTTGACATCATGAATAAATTATTTAAACAAGTGGTGCTAATGTCTACAACACTTATTTCTGAAATGCTTCACTTTCTTTGTCAACATGAATATATTGTTTTAAGGGGAATTAATTATATGGAATAAGAAATAATTTAAACCTAATTTCTTGATGACCCTGAAGAATATGCAACACTACCAAAAAGATCCATAGTAGCATAGCAACCTTTATTCCATTGGGACCCTTAAAGACAGTACTGAAGGAAAATTCACTTCATAGGCAGATGTTTTCCTTTTAACCTGAAGCTTCAGATCTATAATTATTCATCTAGTGTGTGCATGCTTGGTTGTGTTTGACTCCTTGTGACTCCATGGACTATAGCCCACCAGCCTCCTCTGTCCATGGAATTTCTAGGCCAGAATACTGGAGTGGGTTACCATTTCCTTCTCTAGGGAATCTCCCCTACCCAGGGATCGAACTTGAGCTTCATACACTGCAGGCAGCTTCTTTACCACTGACATATCTGGGAAGCTCGTTTACAGGTAGAGATCGTGTCTTACAAAGCTAACTTACTCATTCATTCCCTAGAAAGACAACCTAGCTCTAATGGTGCCATGAGGAACAGGCTTTTCATAATCAATGCTGGTATTTTTACATTCAAAAATTTTGAGCAGTGGTTGACCCCAGTGTAGAATCTCAGAAAATATCTGACATTAGTTTACCTAAAATTTTTGTAATTTTATACCCATTCATTATGAATTATATTCTGGCTACTTAACTGTTGAATATCCATTACTATTATCTGATATGCACTGTTCTCTACTGAGATCAACCAACCACCTGGAAGCAGCTCTATTACATTAAGATTATATTTGAAATAAGCTAAATTTTTATAAAGATTGCTTTAACACGTGAATGATGAAGGATTTTCAAGGATGAGACTTATGCTACATGTTTACTACCATTTGTTCATAACCACATTCTATAACCATCACTTTCACCCCTTGTTCACTCACAAAGTTGAATTTTCCAACTAAAATTAAAATGTGTGTTTCCATTTAACTAACACAGTTATTTGCATGTTTGACACATGCAAATAGTAAATAGTTTTCTACTATTGACAGTTAAAATAATTCATATCAATCACTTAGTCAACAATATTTCTAAAAAATCACTCATTTCTTACTCAATTTACTTTCCTTAATCCTCTTCTATTCTGCCTTCTGTGAATATTTTAACATGAAAAATGATTACTGTTAAAATGAAGGACTGAATGATAGCCATCATCTGGGAAGACCATATAAAACAGATACATCAAAATGAAGGACAAGATAAGTGGAAGTGGAAAAGCAGTTTAATAAAGTGTAACTAAGTGAAATGAAGTCACCCAGTCGTGGGGTACCCCACCAGGCTCCTCCATCCATAGAATTTTCTAGGCAAGAGTACTGGAATGGGTTGCTATTTCCTTCTCCAGGGGATCTTCCTGACCAAGGGATCAAACCTGAGTCTCCAGTGTTGTAGGCAGATGCTTTACTGTTTGAGTCACCAGGGCAGTCCACTCAACCATAGGGGAATGAAAAAATACCACTTGCAGCAATATAAAGGGACCTAGAGATTATTATACTAAATAATGAAACAGAGAAAGACAAATATAATATCAATTTATGTAGAATCTTAAAAAATGATACAAATGAATGTATTTATAAAACAAAAATAGACTCACAGATATAGAATTAGCAATGGGGATAGCAGTAGGGGAAGATAAATTAGGATTTGGGGGTTAACAGATGTACACATTATAGAATAGATGAACAATAAGGACCTACTGTATAGCACAAGGAACTATATTCAATATTTGTATAACTTATAGTGAAAAGAATCTGGAAAGGAATGTGTATATATATATATCATATATATATATATATATGTTGTTGCTGCTGCTGCTAAATTGCTTTAGTTGTGTCTGACCCTGTGCAATCCCATAGACAGAAGCCCACCAGGCTCCCCCATCCCTTGGATTTTCCAGCCAAGAACAATGGAGTGGGTTGCCACTTCCTTCACCAATGCATGAAAGTGAAAAGTGAAAGTGAAGTCGCTCAGTCTTGTCCAACTCTTTGCAACCCCATGGACTGCAGCCAACCAGGCTCCTCTGTCCATGGGATTTTCCAGGCAAGAGTATTGGAGTGGATTGCCATTGCCTTCTCCATTTATAGGTATAGATATATGTATATGTGCAATGCAAAACTGAATCACTTTGCTATACATACATTAGAAAATAATACAACATTGCAATTAAATATGCTTTAATTTAAAAGGTCAAAAAAGAATTTGTGAATATATATATGAATTGAACATACATACTTACATGTAATGTAATATTAATCAGCCAATCTTGCCATTTGTGAACATGGCTAGACTTTGATGATATTACACTAAGTAAAGTAAGTCAAAAGCAAATGCCTTATGATCTCACTTATGTGTGAAATACAGAAAAACAAAAAACAGAATGAACAAACTCATAAACACAAAGGACAGGTTGGTGGTTGACAGAAGTGATGGTTGAAAGGTGAACAAAAGATAAGAAAACAAACTCCCAGTTTACAACTTACAGTTAGTCATGGGAGTATAAAGTATGGCATGTTGATGATAGTTAATAATATTGTATTGCATATTTGAAAGTTGCTTTTTGGGCTCTAAAATCACTGCAGATGGTGACTGCAGCCAGGAAATTAAAAGATGCTTACTCCTTGGAAGGAAAATTATGACCAATCTAAATAGCATATTCAAAAGCAGAGACACTACTTTGCCAACAAAGGTCCATCTAGTCAAGGCTATGGTTTTTCCAGTGATCATATATGGATGTGAGAGTTGGACTGTGAAGAAAGCTGAGCACCGAAAAATTGATGCATTTGAACTGTGGTGTTGGAGAAGACTCTTGAGAGTCCCTTGGAATGCAAGGAGATCCAACCAGTCCATCCTAAAGGAGATCAGTCCTGGGTGTTCTTTGGAGGGACTGATGCTAAAGCTGAAACTCCAGTACTTTAGGCTACCTCATGTGAAGAGTTGTCTCATTGAAAAAGACCTTGATGCTGGGAGGGATTGGGGGCAGGAGGAGAAGGGGACGACAGAGGATGAGATGGCTGGATGGCATCACTGACTCAATACACGTGAGTTTGAGTAAACTCTGGGAGATGGTGACGGACAGGGAGGCCTGGCATGCTGCGCTTCATGGGGTCTCAAAGAGCCGGACACAACTGAGCAACTGAACTGAACTGAAGAGTTTCATTCAAGTCTCAAAGAAGGGCAATGCCGAAGAATGTTCAGACTTTCAAGTAATTGTGCTCATTTCACATGCTAGCAAAATAATGCTCATAATTCTTCAAGTTAGGCTTCAACACTATATGTGAGAAGATAACTTCCAGATGTTTAAGCTGGATTTAGAAAAGGCAGAGGAGTGAAAGCCCAAATGGCCAACATCCGTTGGACCATGGGGGAAAAAAAAATCCAAAAAAAACTTGTATTCTCCTTCATTGACAACACTAAAGCCTTTGATTGTGTGGATCACAACAAACTGGGAAGTTCTTAAAGAAATAGGAAAACCAGACCACCTCATCTGCCTGAGAAACCTGCCATTTGTGTATGTTTATGCAGGTTAACAAGCAACAGTTAGAACCAGACATAAAATAACAGACTTGTTCCAAATTGGGAAAGAAGTACATCAAAGTTATATAATGTCACCCTGCTTATTTAACTTCTATGCAGAGTATAGTATGCGAAATGCCAGGCTGGATGAAGCACAAGCTTGAATCAAGATTGCCAGGAGAAATGTCAATAACCTCAGATATTCAGATGATACCAGCCTTATGGCAGAAAGTGAAGAGGAACAAAAGAGCCTCTTGATGAAGGTGAAAGAGGACAGTGAAAAAGCTGGCTTAAAACTCAACATTCAGAAAACAAAGGTCATGGCATCTGGTCCCATCACTTCATGGCAGTAGACAGTGAGACAATGGAAACAGTGACAGATTTTATTTATTTGGGTCCCAAAATCACTGCAGATGGTGACTGCAGCCATGAAATTAAAAGACGCTGGTCTTTGAAAGAAAAGTTATGACCAATCTGCTGCTGCTGCTAAGTCACTTTAGTCGTGTCCGACTCTGTGCAACCCCATAGACGGCAGCCCCCCAGGCTCCCCTGTTCCTGGGATTCACCAGGCAAGAACACTGGAGTGGGTTTCCATTTCCTTCTCCAATGCAGGAAAGTGAAAAGTGAAAGTGATGTCACTCAGCCATGTCTGACTCCTAGACCCCACGGACTGCAGCCTACCAGGCTCCTCCATCCCTGAGATTTCCCAGGAAAGAATACTGGAGCGGGATGCCATTGCCTTCTCCTGTATGGATGTGAGAGTTAGACTATAAAGAAAGTTGAGTGTTGAGGAACTGATGTTTTTGAACTGTGGTATTGGAGAAGACTCTTGAGAGTCCCTTGGAATGAAAGGAGATCCAACTAGTCCATCCAGAAGGAAATCAGTCCTGAATATTCACTGGAAGGACTGATGCTGAAGCTGAAACCAATACTTTGGCCACCTGATGTGAAGAACTGACTCATTTGAAAAGACCCTGATACTGAGAAATATTGAAGGCGGGAGGAGAAGGGGACGACAGAGGATGAGATGATTGAATGGCATCACAGACTCAATAGACATGAATTTGAGTAAATTCTGGGAGTCGGTGATGGATAGGGAGGCCTGGCATGCTTACAGTCCATGGGATCGCAAAGAGTTGGACATAATTGAAGGACTGAATTGAACCTAACTGAACCTAGACAGCATATAAAAAACAGAGCCATCACTTTGCAACAAAATTTGGTATTGTCAAAGCTATGGTTTTTCCAGTAGTCATGTATCAATGTAACAGTTGGACCATAAAGAAAGCTGAGAACCAAAGAATTGACGCTTTTGAACTGTGGTGTTGGAGAAGACTCTTGAGAGTTCCTTGGACTGCAAGAATATCAGACCAGTCAATCCTAAAGGAAATCAACCCTGAATATTCATTGGAAGGATTGATGCTGAACTCCAATACTTTGGCCACCTGATGGGAAGAGTCAACTCATTAGAAAAGACCATGGTGCCAGGAAGATTGAAGGCAGGAGGAGAAGGGGATGAAAGAGGATGAGATAGTTAGTTGGCATTCAGTAGACATGAGTTTAAGCAATCTCCGGGAGTTGGTGATAGACAGGGAAGCTTGATGTTCTGCAGTTCGTAGGGTCGCAAAGAGTCAGACATGACCAATGTACCGAACAACAACAGAAGATAATTCCCATCACAAGAAAATAAAATTTCAAAACATAAAAAATGAGTTATTCTCCCTTTAGCATTTTTAAAAAATGGAACATGAGGGCTATTAAGTTGGTAACTCATTCTCTTTATTTACAGAATCAAAAATGTCAAGCAGTTGAGTTTCTGCTTCAGAAAAAAAAAATCTCAAAATGTCCTATACCTTTCTTTCTAACTGCCATGCCTACTTTTTTTCCAAAATCAAAATATGATAAAATAAATGCATATATGGAATTTAATGGAGAAGGCAGCACACTCCAGTACTCTTGCCTGGAAAATCCCATGGACTGAAGAGCCTGGTAGGCTGCAGTCCATGGGGTCACTAAGAGTCGGACATGACTGAGTGACTTCTTCCACATTTCACTTTCATGCATTGGATAAGGAAATGACAATCCACTCCAGTGTTCTTGCCTGGAGAATCCCAGGGATGGCAGAGCCTCATGGGCTGCCATCTCTGGGGTCGCACAGGGTCAGACATGACTGAAGTGACTTAGCAGCAGCAGTAGCAGCAGCAGCATGGAATTTAAATAATCTGTTACTTTTTTAGGATCAGAAATTCAACCTAATGAGCACATAAACCCTTGCTCTCTCTGGATGTGTTTGACACCACACAACATAAAATACTGGATTCAGGCAGGCTGAACACGTTGTAGGAAATTTTATCTAGAAGAATGGAATATAAACCTTCAGCACATAACACCAAATATTCTCTAGAATTAAAGTTATTACACCAAATAATTTACACAAGGTTTAATTATGAGCAGCATTCTTTAGAGATGAAATTATAAATTTAAAAAATCAATGTATGATGTAGAATCTATTTTCAATATTATTTTTACTTTAACGCCATCCTAGATAAGTGAATTCACACCCTGAGTAACTCAAATACAAATGAAACTATTTTTCACATTCTTTCCTCCCACTCATGCACAACCACTAACAGTAAGTTGTGCAGAAACATCAGAACTTGTNATGTAGAATCTATTTTCAATATTATTTTTACTTTAACGCCAACCTAGATAAGTGAATTCACAACCTGAGTAAATCAAATACAAATGAAACTATTTTTCACATTCTTTCCTCCCGCTCATGCACAACCACTAACAGTAAGTTGTGCAGAAACATCAGAACTTGTGCACTAGCTGTGAATAAACAAGCCTTTTTCAACTTTGACTGAAAATGCAATGGTTAATATGATAAAAAGTGACTTTTGAGCTATGATTTATATATGGCAATAGAAAAGTATTTATTATTATTTTATATTATTTATTATCTTTTGATTTATTTTTCTCCTCAGCTTCTATAGGCCCAAGAAAGTAAAGTTTCTGTATGGAAATTCTGGGGAGTAGGCTTACCTAGAGTTGCTTTCCAAAATCTTGTACACACCAATATAAACAGAGTTTAAGGAGAAAAGAGTCCAATGCATTAGAGAAAGATTGAATTTGCATAAAAGATATTTCCCATAAATTGGAAATCTGTATTTCCCTGGGTTTGGGGTCAGACAACTAATCCCTGGGACCTGCAGGTGGAGATCCTGAGTCCTGCCCTCTGTCAGGGTTATGATGATAGGGCATGAGTTCAGAGACTCCCTACTTTGTATCAAAAATGCTGGATTTAACTATGAAAGATTCTTGTGACTCATGCATGGTTCCAAATAAAGAGACATTAGTATTAAAAGAACTCAGGTAATGATGAGAAACCTGTTAACTTAACAAGGCCAAATTCCAGGGCATGAAAAAAAAAAAAATCCTGGTTACACAGCTTGGAGCTGAATTTCTCAGAAGCGTGGTATGAAATAAACTCAAAACCAGCATTACAATAGACTTAATTTTGAGAAATAAAGACAAAATCTTTCATTCACTCCTAACTTTCTAGACTAAGATTCAAACACACATAGAATGATACTCCAAAAAAAAAAAAAAATCTTGTCAAGCAGATATGTTTGATTATCTAATAATCCACTAATATTAAAAACACAATATAGTGATGATTAAGCTAGAAAATGCAAAAGAAGTATTTATCAAAGTGTGAGCATTGCTTGTCAGCCTCCTTTTCTTTTCCCTTGCCTTGGGCACACAGGTAGGCAAGATCAGAAAACCTACCTCCACCATTAACCCTGAGACTTCCTTTTCCTAACCTCAGAACCTTACAGACAATGAAATGTCACCCCTTGATTATGTTATATTCATGTGAAAGTGGACTTAGGGGGAAGAAATTAAGATTACTAATCAGTTCACCTTAAAATGAAAAGATAATCAGGGTGGGCCCAGTTCAATAACATAAACTCTGTGAAAACAAAGACTTTTCTCAATAACATAAACTCTGGCTGATAACATAATTCAGAGAGATTTAAAACAGGAGAATAGAGTACCAGTGGCTTGAATTTGGAAAGAGCCATATTCAAGGACTGGAAAGCAGCCTATGGGAGCTGAAAAGGACTTCAGATAACAGCCAACAAGGCAACTGGGACATTTGTCTTAGAGCAGCAGAGAACTGTATTAAGCCAACAACCTAAACAAGACTGAAAGTGAATTCTCAGCCAAAATTTCCAGATAGGATGTCAGTTCAGGTGACACAATTTTAGGTTTTTGAGGCCATAGGTAGAAGACATTCAGTCAAATCCCTCTATGACTTCCAACCTATAGAACAATGAGATAATAAATGGGTGTTGTTTTAGATTGCCAAAATTGTGATAATTTGTTACACATTAATAGAAAGCTAACGCAAATATTGCCAGATATTTTCAGATACCACCTGCTTTTTCCATTCTCATGAGTGCAGTGCTGGTAAATATGATTGAACACAATATTAATGAACTACTTAGCTTGAGTTTTCAGTGATGTAGTATAATCCTAGTATTCATACACACTAACTTTTTGTTCCATTTATAATGGCTAGTTTTTTTAAAAGTTGTTAAAACATACAATGTAAAATTTTGTATCTGAACCATTTTAGGTGTTCATTTCAGTGTTGTTAAGTATATTCACATTGTTGTGTAACAAATCTCCATAATTTTTCATCTTGCAAAACTGAAACTCAACAGCCATTAAACAACAATTCTCCAGTTTCACTCTCTGAGCCCCTGGCAACCACTATTCTACTTTCTATCTCTATGACTACTGTCAGTTAAGTTCAGTCATTCAGTCGTGTCCGACTGTCTGCAACCCCATGAATCACAGCACGCCAGGTCTCCCTGTCCATCACCAACTCCCAGAGTTCACTCAGACTCATGTTCATCGAGTCCATGATGCCATCCAGCCATCTCATCNCCTTTTCCTATTTGGAACCAGTCTGTTGTTCCATGTCCAGTTCTAACTGTTGCTTCCTGACCTGCATACATATTTCTCAAGAGGCAGGTCAGGTGGTCTGGTATCCCATCTCTTGAAGAATTTTCCACAGTTTATTGTGATCCACACAGTCAAAGGCTTTGACATAGTCAATAAAGCAGTAAATACTTCTAAATACTTCCTATGACTACTCTAAACGCAATCATGCAGTATCTGTCCTCCTGTGACTGGTTTATTATACTTAAAATAATGCCCTTAAGACTGTTCCATGTTATAGCATATGTCACAGTTTCCTTCTTAATAAAGGATTAATTATATTCTACTGTATGAATAGGTATATAATACATTTATTTGTTTGTCCATTGACAGACATATGTAGTGCTTTTATGCTTTCAACTCTTGGCTATTGTGAATAATGCTGGCTGTAGATTATATCTGGACTTGTCATTATTATGAGTCATTATTATGGTTATACCTTAATTATTATTTTTTTTCCAAAGAAATATCTACTTTTTCAAGTTAAAGAAGTCCTATTTTCATCTGGGTAGTTTGGGTAAAATTAAAATAATACACTTAAGTTCTAAATTCAGCAACCTAGTAGTAATACAATCACCATTAAAAATAATAATTTTATCAGTATCACTTACTGACTGCCTACTTTGTGAAACTTAAGTATAAGTAATGAAAATCAGAGCTATGACTTGAAAGCACTTACAATCTAATAAGAGGACCCAGAAGAAATAAAAACCAAAAAGATCAATTATAGCACATAATACATATTATAATACATAATAGATATACATTTATGTATCTTTATTTTATGATAAATCACTTATATTCATATTTTAATTATCTAAATGTATTCTTTCACAACTTAAATTCATAAATTACAACTTTACTTATCTGCTTATACTTATAATTCAAAAATACTGTTATTCATGATACAGAGAAACATTGATTAATTCTCCTAATCAACAAATAACTATCACCTTATATCCAGAATGAGTAATAATTATTTTAACTATCAAAGTGTAGTTTATATGAGTTACCTATTTATTAACCCAAAACTATCAGAGAAATCTGAAAGCAGTTTACCTTATACTTCTAACAACAGCTCTAGATAATATAATCCATTTCCCTTATGAAGGCATTTATAATAGCTATAAAGTCAAAATTCAAATAATGAGAATCTTGCCCTGTACTTGGCAATTCTTCAAGGCTGTGAGTCAGAATATATTATGTGTCTTTATTTATATTACATTAAGCCACTGAAACTGCACATGCACAGTAGTTATGACTGGCTGTACCATATAGGTAGAACAGCTGGTTGCCTGGGGCAGCAAAATATTAGAGGAGTAAAGTGTTTTGTGACTGTTTATTATGTGAGTAATTACTTGCTAGAAGGAGGGGACATTTTTCATATTGCCTGGAGCAGTAAAAATCCTCAAATTGACACTAGTTTTGTTCCTGTAGTAGGAGACACCAGGCATACAATACATAAATGAACATCTCAACTTGACATTGACTGTTAGTAAGGATGTTAACTTTATGTATCCTGGGTGTGATAAATGGCCCCTGATTAGTTTAAGTTTTTAATTTATCTAAATACCACAAGATGAGTTTATGTGAATATAAGAAGTGTTGCTCTAAAATCTGGAACTTCCTGATGTCTTTCACTTTAAAACTCTGCTATCATATACTATATAATCCATAAAGTAACATGAATTTTAAATTTGTCCATAAAAACACTGGAAAGGGAATATACTTGAGATTGGTTTTTAACCATATTTTATGCAAAAATTAGTCTTCATTTTTATAATCCCCTGAACAGTGCCCAGATTTGCTTCTTACATTGAAATATGCTGACTCATGAGTAAACAAAGGTGGGGCGGGGGGAATCACTGTCATCAAAGCCTGCTTCAAAAGGTAGAAATAACGGCAAGTGAATGTGTTTTGTTTACAACTTTGGAGCTAAAAGATCACTTTCCTACAAAAACAAGATGATTGGACAAGAAATATTTTCTGAGAATAGCTCACAGTAAGAAAAAGATAACTTTGTCTACAAAGCAAGATGCAAGAGAAATACCTAGTTCAGGCCATGACTCTCTTACCATAGAATGAATTTAAATCTCCAGAGGAAAGTTATTATGTAAGTGTACAGTGTTCACATCAACTGGGTAACTATATAAAGTGTTGAGAAATTATATTTGAAAAAGGAAGTTGCTACTTTAATAAGCTTAACTCCTTATCTTATTAACTATGGATATAATTATCAAAATGCCACTATTATTGTCTAAACAGCAACAACCAAAAAAATTTAGATTATATTTTGAAAAATGTTTTTTGGTACCCACCAAAAATAAAAGAATAGCCAAGATGTTACACATGTGATAAGTAGATGGAGTAAGCATTAAAATATAAATAAAGATATATAATCTTAATTATTTTAGTGAGCACCATCTATGAAACAGTTTACCTATCTTACAGGTTAATAAAGGACAAATTACACTTGCTTTAAAATATGCATTTTGAAAATGCAGATTGATGAAAAAAACTGCCAATAGTTCATAAAATAGGTCAACAAAAACTGAAGGAACAACCACTGAAAAATTCCTACCATGACAGATGCTGGCCTGAGTGTACATTCTATTTTAGATTAGCACCATGATGATGTTGATAGACAATCAATTCTATCAGTCATCATGGAAGTGATTGCTGATGGGTTTTATTGTCTTGGACTCAGGGACATCATCTTGAAAAAAACTTCTCTCCAGACTGAAATTCTTGACATGCAATCAAAGCTGTGGGAGCACTGAAGACTACTGAAAGAACTGTCACTAAAGAACAATTGCTACAGAACGATCTATAGCATCAGGTCAGGGATTTACACAAGATGAAATGTCAGGGCTCTTTAAGTATTTATGTGCAGCTGAGAAATTTTATTTCTCGTAAAATTACCATTTCTCATAAAATTATTTATATTTGTGTTAAGATAAAAATTAAAGTTCTGAATTTTGTTTGTCAATATTTATCGTTTAAATGAAACACTATCATAATTGATTCAAAGTTCAGCAATGCTGTGGCATTCTAATTATTATTTGCTTAAAAANCAAGATGCAAGAGAAATACCTAGTTCAGGCCATGACTCTCTTACCATAGAATGAATTTAAATCTCCAGAGGACAGTTATTATGTAAGTGTACAGTGTTCACATCAACTGGGTAACTATATAAAGTGTTGAGAAATTATATTTGAAAAAGGAAGTTGCTACTTTAATAAGCTTAACTCCTTATCTTATTAACTATGGATATAATTATCAAAATGCCACTATTATTGTCTAAACAGCAACAACCAAAAAAATTTAGATTATATTTTGAAAAATGTTTTTTGGTACCCACCAAAAATAAAAGAATAGCCAAGATGTTACACATGTGATAAGTAGATGGAGTAAGCATTAAAATATAAATAAAGATATATAATCTTAATTATTTTAGTGAGCACCATCTATGAAACAGTTTACCTATCTTACAGGTTAATAAAGGACAAATTACACTTGCTTTAAAATATGCATTTTGAAAATGCAGATTGATGAAAAAAACTGCCAATAGTTCATAAAATAGGTCAACAAAAACTGAAGGAACAACCACTGAAAAATTCCTACCATGACAGATGCTGGCCTGAGTGTACATTCTATTTTAGATTAGCACCATGATGATGTTGATAGACAATCAATTCTATCAGTCATCATGGAAGTGATTGCTGATGGGTTTTATTGTCTTGGACTCAGGGACATCATCTTGAAAAAAACTTCTCTCCAGACTGAAATTCTTGACATGCAATCAAAGCTGTGGGAGCACTGAAGACTACTGAAAGAACTGTCACTAAAGAACAATTGCTACAGAACGATCTATAGCATCAGGTCAGGGATTTACACAAGATGAAATGTCAGGGCTCTTTAAGTATTTATGTGCAGCTGAGAAATTTTATTTCTCGTAAAATTACCATTTCTCATAAAATTATTTATATTTGTGTTAAGATAAAAATTAAAGTTCTGAATTTTGTTTGTCAATATTTATCGTTTAAATGAAACACTATCATAATTGATTCAAAGTTCAGCAATGCTGTGGCATTCTAATTATTATTTGCTTAAAAATATTCTAGACATTTGGAAGCAAAATGTTTGGCATAATTTATACATTTTAAATTGGCTAATATTACAGAAATTACACACACACACACACACACACACACACACGTAACCCCTTCATGGATCACTGCCTTGTCATGGTGAAGGGGCTTGTGTAACTCAATGATGCTATGAACCATGCTGTGTAGGACCACCCAAGATAGTCGAGTCAGAAGGGATACTTCTGACAAAATGTGATCCACTGGAGCAGGGAATGGCAAACCACTCCAGTATGCTTGCCATGAGAACCTCATGAACTGTATAAAAGGAGAAAAAATTATGACACCAAAAGATGAGTCCTCCTGAGTGAAAAATGTCTACATTGCTATTGGATAAGAGTGGAGAACAACTATTAGTAGTTCCAGAAAGAATGAAGTGGCTGGGACAAAGCAGAAACAATGCTCAGTTGTGAATGTCTCTGGTGATTAAAGTAAAATTAGATTCTGCAAAGGACAGTATTGCATAGGAACCTGGAATATTAGGTCCATGAATCAAGGTAAATTGGACGTGGTCAAGCAGGAAATGGTAAGAATAAACATCCACATCTTAGGAATCTGTGAACTAAAATGGATGGGAATGTGCTAATTTAATTCAGATGACCACTGTGTCTACCACTGTGGGCAAGAATCCCATAGAAGAAATAGAGTAGCCTTCAGAATCAAGAAAACAGTTTGAAATGCAGTACTTGGTTGCAACCTCAAAAAATGACAGATTGATCTCTGTTCATTTCCAAGGCAAGTCATTCAAAATCATGCATAATTCAAGCATATGCCCATACCACTAATGATGAAAAAACTAAAATTGGTCAGTTCTCTGAAGACTTAGAAGACCTCTTAGAACTAACACCAAAAAAGATGTTTTATTCATCACTGGAGATTAGAATGCTAAAATGGGAAGTCAAGAGATACCTGGAATAACAGATAAGTTTGGCCTTGAAGTAGAACATGAAGTAGAGCAAAGGCTAACTTACTTCTGCCAAGAGCATGCCTTGGTCATAGCAAACATCCTTTTTTAACAACATGAGAGATGACTTTACACACGGACATCACTAAATGGTCAATGCTGCTGCTAAGTTGATTCAGTCGTGTCCAGCTCTGTGTGTCCCCATAGACAGCAGCCCACCAGGCTCCCCCATCCCTGGGATTCTCCAGGTAAGAACACTGGAGTGGGTTGCCATTTCCTTCTCCAATGCATGAAAGTGAAAAGTGAAAGTGAAGTCACTCAGTCGTGTCTGACTCTACGTGACCTCGTGGACTGTAGCCCACCAGGCTCCTCCATCCATGGGATTTTCCAGGCCAGACCGAAATCAAATAGAGTACATTTTTGGTAGCTGAAGCTGGAGAAGCTGTGTACAGACAGCAAAAATAACACCTGGAGCTGACATTGTGCAGCTCACCAGTTTCTCATTACAAAATTCAGGCTTAAACTAAAGACAGTAGAAACAAACACTAGGCCAGCTAGGTATGATTTAAACCAAGACCCCTATGAATATACAGTGGAGGTGACAAATAGATTCAAAGGATTAGATCTATTAAGTGGTGTGTCTGAAGAACTGTGGATGGAGGTCTATAATATTGTACAGGTGGCAGTGAACAAAACCATCACAAAGAAAAAGAAAACAAGACGGCAAAATGGTTATCTGAGCAGGCTTTACAAACAGCTGAGGAAAGAAGAGAAGTGAAAAATATGGGATAAAGAGAAAGGTACATCCACCTAAACTCAGAGTTTCAAAGAATAGCAAGGAGAGAAAAGGAGGCCTTCTTCAATAAACAGTGCACAAACACAGAGAAAAATAATAGATNTGACAGATTGATCTCTGTTCATTTCCAAGGCAAGTCATTCAAAATCATGCATAATTCAAGCATATGCCCATACCACTAATGATGAAAAAACTAAAATTGGTCAGTTCTCTGAAGACTTAGAAGACCTCTTAGAACTAACACCAAAAAAGATGTTTTATTCATCACTGGAGATTAGAATGCTAAAATGGGAAGTCAAGAGATACCTGGAATAACAGATAAGTTTGGCCTTGAAGTAGAACATGAAGTAGAGCAAAGGCTAACTTACTTCTGCCAAGAGCATGCCTTGGTCATAGCAAACATCCTTTTTTAACAACATGAGAGATGACTTTACACACGGACATCACTAAATGGTCAATGCTGCTGCTAAGTTGATTCAGTCGTGTCCAGCTCTGTGTGTCCCCATAGACAGCAGCCCACCAGGCTCCCCCCTCCCTGGGATTCTCCAGGTAAGAACACTGGAGTGGGTTGCCATTTCCTTCTCCAATGCATGAAAGTGAAAAGTGAAACTGAAGTCACTCAGTCGTGTCTGACTCTACGTGACCTCGTGGACTGTAGCCCACCAGGCTCCTCCATCCATGGGATTTTCCAGGCCAGACCGAAATCAAATAGAGTACATTTTTGGTAGCTGAAGCTGGAGAAGCTGTGTACAGACAGCAAAAATAACACCTGGAGCTGACATTGTGCAGCTCACCAGTTTCTCATTACAAAATTCAGGCTTAAACTAAAGACAGTAGAAACAAACACTAGGCCAGCTAGGTATGATTTAAACCAAGACCCCTATGAATATACAGTGGAGGTGACAAATAGATTCAAAGGATTAGATCTATTAAGTGGTGTGTCTGAAGAACTGTGGATGGAGGTCTATAATATTGTACAGGTGGCAGTGAACAAAACCATCACAAAGAAAAAGAAAACAAGACGGCAAAATGGTTATCTGAGCAGGCTTTACAAACAGCTGAGGAAAGAAGAGAAGTGAAAAATATGGGATAAAGAGAAAGGTACATCCACCTAAACTCAGAGTTTCAAAGAATAGCAAGGAGAGAAAAGGAGGCCTTCTTCAATAAACAGTGCACAAACACAGAGAAAAATAATAGATNAAAACCATCACAAAGAAAAAGAAAATCAAGAAGGCAAAATGGTTATCTGAGCAGGCTTTACAAACAGCTGAGGAAAGAAGAGAAATGAAAAATACGGGATAAAGAGAAAGGTACATCCACCTAAACTCAGAGTTCAAAGAAAAGCAAGGAGAGAAAAGGAGGCCTTCTTCAATAAACAGTGCACAAACACAGAGAAAAATAATAGATGGTGGGAAACTAGAGATCTCTTTTGAAAAATTGGAACTATCAAGGAAATATTTTTCCCAAAGATGGGCACAATAAAGGACAGAAAAGGAAGATATCTAATAGATGCTGAAAACATCAAGAAGTGATGGAAAGAATACATGGAAGAACGTACAAAAAATATTTTAATGAACCTAGTAACTATGATGGTGTGGTCAGTCACCCAGAGCCAGACATTCTGGAGTTTGAAGTCAAGTGGGCCTTAGGAAACACTGCTATGAATAAAGCTAGTGAATGCAATGAAATTCCAGTAGACCTATACAAAACCCTGAAGGATGGTGCTATTAAAATGTTACACTCAATATGTCAGCAAATCTGGAAGAACCAGCAGTGGCCAAAGGACTGCAAAAGGGCAAGCCTCATCCCAGTTCCCAAGAGGGGTCATATTAAAAAATGTTCTAACCATCGGACAATTGCACTCAGATTTCCCATGCCAGTAAGGTCATACTTAAAATCTTGCATGCTAGGCTTCAGCATTACATGAACCAAGAACTTCCAGACATCCTCTGGGTTTAGAAAAGGCAGGGGAACCAGAGATCAAATTGCCAACTTCCTTTGGATCATAGAAAAACCAAGAGAAATCTAGAAAAGCATCTACTTCTGCCTCACTGACAACTCTAAAGCCTTTGACTGTGTGAATCATGACAAACCGGAAAATTCTTCAAGAGATGGAAATACCAGACCACCTTACCTGCCTCCTGAGAAACCTGTATGTGAGTCTAGAAGCAACATTTAGAACCCTATATGGAACAGCTGATTGGTTCAGGATTACAGCAAGAGTATGACAGGGCTGTCTGCTGTCACCATGTTTATTTAACCTATACATTGAAATTCATCAAAAAATTATTTGAATGCTGAGCAACTTCCATAAAACAACTTCTAAACACCAATGGAGGACACCAGACACCCAGAAAGGAAGTCCATTCTCTTCAGAAGGAGGTGGGACAAAATATAAAAGACAAAAGAGTTAGGGATTGAGACCTGTCCTGGGAGGGAGTCATGAGGAGTTTTCACACAGTAGGAAACCCTCTCGTCGGAAGCTCTGTGAGGGGTTTTGGAATCTCAGAAGGCAATATAACTGGAAGAACACCACCAATGACAAAAAAAAAAATTAAAAAAAAAATTACAGAATATAGACCTAACAGCAACTGTGGAAAAGAGAATTTCCTGTGAAAGGCTCCTACAACATAACTTAAAGCATGGCTGGCTCACAGAACAAAGGACTGAGCAAATACAAAAGGAGAGTTAGCTTGCTCCTACTGGCCCCTCACCGCTCAGAGGCAGAGAGGTAGGCTTGTGACAGAGCTGCTACTACAATCTCAGCCCCAGAGATGGCATCTTTCACCAAACTGCGAGCAGGCTCCCAGCTGCTAACCATGTTTTCCTGAGATCCTGGATGGCTGACATCTGCCAGGAAGGTCACAGCCTGAGATCAGCTCTCCAGAGGAGACATACAGCACACCTGAGGCAGTGCTCCTATGGCACACCCAGGAAACCGAGCAGCCAGGTCCAGAGAGGCGATTAAGATGCACAACCACCTGGAACAGTGTGCTTGCCAAGCACTTGGTTGCCTGAGGTACTCAGACCTGGGAAGGGCACAAAACGCAGGCCCAACCCACAAAGACTGAGTCAGAACTGTATCTGAGTGTCTCCTGTGGAGATATGTGTCATCAGTGGCCTGCTGCAGGGGCTTGGGGGCAGCAGACTTGGGTATGGCATAAGGCCTCTTGGAGGAGGTCAACATTAATCCCACAGTAGAACCACCAGAACTTACACAGCACTGGGGTAACAGACTCTTGGAGGGCACAAACAGAACCATGTCTGCACCAGGACCCAGGAGAAAGGAGCAGTGACCCCACAAAAAACTGATCCAGACATGCCCATGAGTGTCCAGAAGACACCAGCAGAGGCATATGTCAGTGGTGGCCTGCTTCAGGATCAGAGACTCTGAGTGCAACAATGAGTGCATAGGACCTTTTGAAGGAGGTCTCTTAGTTTGACCTCTACTATAGTTTGTTCTCAAGTCAAGAAACAGTGAGGGAACACATACCTGTCCAATAACAGAAAATTGGATTAAAGATTATTGAACATGGCCCCATCCATCAGAACAAGACCCAGTTTTCTCCTCAGTCAGTCTTTCCAATCAGGATGCTTCCATAAGCCTCTTATCCTTATCATCAGAGGGCAGACAGAATGAAACCACAATCACAGAAAAGTAACCAAACTGATCACATGAACCACAGCCTTGTTTAGCTCAATGAAACTAAGAACCATGCTGTGTAGAGCAACCCAAGATGGACAGGTCATGGTGGAGAGGTCTCACAGAATGTGGCCCACTGGAGAAGGAAATGGAAAACCACTTCAGTATTCTTGCCTTGAGAACCCGATGAACAGTATGAAAAGGCAAACAGGTATGGCACTGAAAGATGAACTTATCAGATTGGGAGATACCCAATATGCTACTGGAGAAGAGTGGAGAAATAACTCTAGAAAGAATCAAGAGACAGAGCCAAAGCAAAAACAACAGCCAGTTGTGAATGTCACAGCGGATAGAAGTAAAGTCCAATGATGTAAAGAGGAATATTGCATAGGAACCCGTAATGTTAGGTCCATGAATCAAGGCAAATTGGAAGTGTTCAAACAGGAGACAGCAAGAGTGAACATTGACATTTTAGGAATCAGCGAACTAAAGTGGACTGCAAAGGGTGAATTTAACTCAGATAACCATTATATCTACTACTGTGGGCAAGAGTCCCTTGGAAGAAATGGAATAGCCTTCAGAGTCAACAAGAGAGTCCAAAGTGCAGTACATGGATGCAATCTCAAAAACAACAGAATGATCTCTGTTTGTTTCCAAAGTAAACCATTCAATATCACAGAACTTCAAGTCTATGTACCAACTAGTAATGATGAAGAAACTGAAGCTGAAATGTTCTATGAAGACAAACAAGACCTTGTAGAAGAAACACCCAAAAAAGATGTCCTTTTCATTATAGGGGACTGGAATGTAAAAGTAGGATGTTAAGAGCTACCAGGAATAGCAGGCAAATTTGGCCTTGGAGTACAAAACAAAGCAGGTCAAAAGCTAAGAGAGTTTTGCCAAGAGAACGCACTGGTCATAGCAAACACCTTCCTGCAACAACACAAGAGAAGACTCTACACATGGACATCACCAGATGGTCAATAACAAAATCAGACTGATTCTATTCTTTGCAGCCAAAGATGGAGAAGCTCTATACATTTAGAAAAAACAAAAACAAAAACAAAACAAGCTCAGGAGCTGTCTGTGGCTCAGATTATAAACTCCTTATTGTCAAATTCAGACTTAAATTGAATAAAGCTGGGAAAACCACTAGACCATGCAGGTATGACCTAAATCAAATTCCTTATGGATATACAGTTGGAAGTGATGGGATGAGATCTGAGAGTCAGAGTTCCTGAAGAGCTATGGATGGAGGTCTGTAACATTGAACAGGACACAGTGATCAAGACCATCCCCAAAGAAAAGAAATGCAAAAAGGCAAAATGGTTGTCTGACAAAGCCTTACAAATAGCTGAGAAAAGAAGAGAAGTTAAAGGCAAAGGAGAAAAGGAAAGATATACCTGTATGAATGCAGAATTCCAAACAGTAACAAGGAGAGATAAGAAACCCTTCCTCAGCAATCAGTGCAAAGAAATAGAGGAAAACAAGAGAATGGGAAAAACTAGAGATCTCTTCAAGAAAATTAGAGATACCAAGGGAATATTTCATGCAAAGATGGACAGAATAAAGGACATATATCATATGGACTTAGCAGAAGCAGAAGATATTAAGAAGAGGTGGCGAGAATATGCAAAAGTATACAAAAAAGATCTTTACAACCCAGATAATCACGATGGTGTGACCACTCTTCTAGAGTCAGACATTCTGGAATGTGAAATCAAGTGGGCCTTAGGAAGCATTGCTACGAACAAAGCTAGCGGAGGTGATGGAATTCCAGTTGAGCTGTTTCAAATCCTAAAAGATGATTCTGTGAAAGTGCTGCACTCAATATGCCTGCTTGAAAACTCAGCAGTGGCAACAGGACTGGAAAAGGTCAGTTTTCATTCCAATCCCAAAGAAGGACAGTA
>SJYW01031157.1:964774-989893 GCA_006410735.1 Raphicerus campestris | reverse complement strand
ATGTTACACATGTGATAAGTAGATGGAGTAAGCATTAAAATATAAATAAAGATATATAATCTTAATTATTTTAGTGAGCACCATCTATGAAACAGTTTACCTATCTTACAGGTTAATAAAGGACAAATTACACTTGCTTTAAAATATGCATTTTGAAAATGCAGATTGATGAAAAAAACTGCCAATAGTTCATAAAATAGGTCAACAAAAACTGAAGGAACAACCACTGAAAAATTCCTACCATGACAGATGCTGGCCTGAGTGTACATTCTATTTTAGATTAGCACCATGATGATGTTGATAGACAATCAATTCTATCAGTCATCATGGAAGTGATTGCTGATGGATTTTATTGTCTTGGACTCAGGGACATCATCTTGAAAAAAACTTCTCTCCAGACTGAAATTCTTGACATGCAATCAAAGCTGTGGGAGCACTGAAGACTACTGAAAGAACTGTCACTAAAGAACAATTGCTACAGAACGATCTATAGCATCAGGTCAGGGATTTACACAAGATGAAATGTCAGGGTTCTTTAAGTATTTATGTGCAGCTGAGAAATTTTATTTCTCATAAAATTACCATTTCTCATAAAATTATTTATATTTGTGTTAAGATAAAAATTAAAATTCTGAATTTTGTTTGTCAATATTTATCATTTAAATGAAACACTATCATAATTGATTCAAAGTTCAGCAATGCTGTGGCATTCTAATTATTATTTGCTTAAAAAATATTCTAGACATTTGGAAGCAAAATGTTTGGCATAATTTATACATTTTAAATTGGCTAATATTAGAGAAATTACACACACACACACGCACACACACACACACACACACACACACACACACGTAACCCCTTCATGGATTACTGCCTTGTCATGGTGAAGGGGCTTGTGTAACTCAATGATGCTATGAACCATGTTGTGTAGGACCACCCAAGATATTCGGGTCAGAAGGGATACTTCTGACAAAATGTGATCCACTGGAGGAGGGAATGGCAAACCACTCCAGTATACTTGCCATGAGAACCTCATGAACTGTATAAAAGGAGAAAAAATTATGACACCAAAAGATGAGTCCTCCTGAGTGAAAAATGTCTACATTGCTATTGGATAAGAGTGGAGAACAACTATTAGTAGTTCCAGAAAGAATGAAGTGGCTGGGACAAAGCAGAAACAATGCTCAGTTGTGAATGTCTCTGGTGATTAAAGTAAAATTAGATTCTGCAAAGGACAGTATTGCATAGGAACCTGGAATATTAGGTCCATGAATCAAGGTAAATTGGACGTGGTCAAGCAGGAAATGGTAAGAATAAACATCCACATCTTAGGAATCTGTGAACTAAAATGGATGGGAATGTGCTAATTTAATTCAGATGACCACTGTGTCTACCACTGTGGGCAAGAATCCCATAGAAGAAATAGAGTAGCCTTCAGAATCAAGAAAACAGTTTGAAATGCAGTACTTGGTTGCAACCTCAAAAAATGACAGATTGATCTCTGTTCATTTCCAAGGCAAGTCATTCAAAATCATGCATAATTCAAGCATATGCCCATACCACTAATGATGAAAAAACTAAAATTGGTCAGTTCTCTGAAGACTTAGAAGACCTCTTAGAACTAACACCAAAAAAGATGTTTTATTCATCACTGGAGATTAGAATGCTAAAATGGGAAGTCAAGAGATACCTGGAATAACAGATAAGTTTGGCCTTGAAGTAGAACATGAAGTAGAGCAAAGGCTAACTTACTTCTGCCAAGAGCATGCCTTGGTCATAGCAAACATCCTTTTTTAACAACATGAGAGATGACTTTACACACGGACATCACTAAATGGTCAATGCTGCTGCTAAGTTGATTCAGTCGTGTCCAGCTCTGTGTGTCCCCATAGACAGCAGCCCACCAGGCTCCCCCCTCCCTGGGATTCTCCAGGTAAGAACACTGGAGTGGGTTGCCATTTCCTTCTCCAATGCATGAAAGTGAAAAGTGAAAGTGAAGTCACTCAGTCGTGTCTGACTCTACGTGACCTCGTGGACTGTAGCCCACCAGGCTCCTCCATCCATGGGATTTTCCAGGCCAGACCGAAATCAAATAGAGTACATTTTTGGTAGCTGAAGCTGGAGAAGCTGTGTACAGACAGCAAAAATAACACCTGGAGCTGACATTGTGCAGCTCACCAGTTTCTCATTACAAAATTCAGGCTTAAACTAAAGACAGTAGAAACAAACACTAGGCCAGCTAGGTATGATTTAAACCAAGACCCCTATGAATATACAGTGGAGGTGACAAATAGATTCAAAGGATTAGATCTATTAAGTGGTGTGTCTGAAGAACTGTGGATGGAGGTCTATAATATTGTACAGGTGGCAGTGAACAAAACCATCACAAAGAAAAAGAAAACAAGACGGCAAAATGGTTATCTGAGCAGGCTTTACAAACAGCTGAGGAAAGAAGAGAAGTGAAAAATATGGGATAAAGAGAAAGGTACATCCACCTAAACTCAGAGTTTCAAAGAATAGCAAGGAGAGAAAAGGAGGCCTTCTTCAATAAACAGTGCACAAACACAGAGAAAAATAATAGATGGTGGGAAACTAGAGATCTCTTTTGAAAAATTGGAAATATCAAGGAAATATTTTTCCCAAAGATGGGCACAATAAAGGACAGAAAAGGAAGATATCTAATAGATGCTGAAAACATCAAGAAGTGATGGAAAGAATACATGGAAGAACGTACAAAAAATATTTTAATGAACCTAGTAACTATGATGGTGTGGTCAGTCACCCAGAGCCAGACATTCTGGAGTTTGAAGTCAAGTGGGCCTTAGGAAACACTGCTATGAATAAAGCTAGTGAATGCAATGAAATTCCAGTAGACCTATACAAAACCCTGAAGGATGGTGCTATTAAAATGTTACACTCAATATGTCAGCAAATCTGGAAGAACCAGCAGTGGCCAAAGGACTGCAAAAGGGCAAGCCTCATCCCAGTTCCCAAGAGGGGTCATATTAAAAAATGTTCTAACCATCGGACAATTGCACTCAGATTTCCCATGCCAGTAAGGTCATACTTAAAATCTTGCATGCTAGGCTTCAGCATTACATGAACCAAGAACTTCCAGACATCCTCTGGGTTTAGAAAAGGCAGGGGAACCAGAGATCAAATTGCCAACTTCCTTTGGATCATAGAAAAACCAAGAGAAATCTAGAAAAGCATCTACTTCTGCCTCACTGACAACTCTAAAGCCTTTGACTGTGTGAATCATGACAAACCGGAAAATTCTTCAAGAGATGGAAATACCAGACCACCTTACCTGCCTCCTGAGAAACCTGTATGTGAGTCTAGAAGCAACATTTAGAACCCTATATGGAACAGCTGATTGGTTCAGGATTACAGCAAGAGTATGACAGGGCTGTCTGCTGTCACCATGTTTATTTAACCTATACATTGAAATTCATCAAAAAATTATTTGAATGCTGAGCAACTTCCATAAAACAACTTCTAAACACCAATGGAGGACACCAGACACCCAGAAAGGAAGTCCATTCTCTTCAGAAGGAGGTGGGACAAAATATAAAAGACAAAAGAGTTAGGGATTGAGACCTGTCCTGGGAGGGAGTCATGAGGAGTTTTCACACAGTAGGAAACCCTCTCGTCGGAAGCTCTGTGAGGGGTTTTGGAATCTCAGAAGGCAATATAACTGGAAGAACACCACCAATGACAAAAAAAAAAATTAAAAAAAAAATTACAGAATATAGACCTAACAGCAACTGTGGAAAAGAGAATTTCCTGTGAAAGGCTCCTACAACCTAACTTAAAGCATGGCTGGCTCACAGAACAAAGGACTGAGCAAATACAAAAGGAGAGTTAGCTTGCTCCTACTGGCCCCTCACCGCTCAGAGGCAGAGAGGTAGGCTTGTGACAGAGCTGCTACTACAATCTCAGCCCCAGAGATGGCATCTTTCACCAAACTGCGAGCAGGCTCCCAGCTGCTAACCATGTTTTCCTGAGATCCTGGATGGCTGACATCTGCCAGGAAGGTCACAGCCTGAGATCAGCTCTCCAGAGGAGACATACAGCACACCTGAGGCAGTGCTCCTATGGCACACCCAGGAAACCGAGCAGCCAGGTCCAGAGAGGCGATTAAGATGCACAACCACCTGGAACAGTGTGCTTGCCAAGCACTTGGTTGCCTGAGGTACTCAGACCTGGGAAGGGCACAAAACGCAGGCCCAACCCACAAAGACTGAGTCAGAACTGTATCTGAGTGTCTCCTGTGGAGATATGTGTCATCAGTGGCCTGCTGCAGGGGCTTGGGGGCAGCAGACTTGGGTATGGCATAAGGCCTCTTGGAGGAGGTCAACATTAATCCCACAGTAGAACCACCAGAACTTACACAGCACTGGGGTAACAGACTCTTGGAGGGCACAAACAGAACCATGTCTGCACCAGGACCCAGGAGAAAGGAGCAGTGACCCCACAAAAAACTGATCCAGACATGCCCATGAGTGTCCAGAAGACACCAGCAGAGGCATATGTCAGTGGTGGCCTGCTTCAGGATCAGAGACTCTGAGTGCAACAATGAGTGCATAGGACCTTTTGAAGGAGGTCTCTTAGTTTGACCTCTACTATAGTTTGTTCTCAAGTCAAGAAACAGTGAGGGAACACATACCTGTCCAATAACAGAAAATTGGATTAAAGATTATTGAACATGGCCCCATCCATCAGAACAAGACCCAGTTTTCTCCTCAGTCAGTCTTTCCAATCAGGATGCTTCCATAAGCCTCTTATCCTTATCATCAGAGGGCAGACAGAATGAAACCACAATCACAGAAAAGTAACCAAACTGATCACATGAACCACAGCCTTGTTTAGCTCAATGAAACTAAGAACCATGCTGTGTAGAGCAACCCAAGATGGACAGGTCATGGTGGAGAGGTCTCACAGAATGTGGCCCACTGGAGAAGGAAATGGAAAACCACTTCAGTATTCTTGCCTTGAGAACCCGATGAACAGTATGAAAAGGCAAACAGGTATGGCACTGAAAGATGAACTTATCAGATTGGGAGATACCCAATATGCTACTGGAGAAGAGTGGAGAAATAACTCTAGAAAGAATCAAGAGACAGAGCCAAAGCAAAAACAACAGCCAGTTGTGAATGTCACAGCGGATAGAAGTAAAGTCCAATGATGTAAAGAGGAATATTGCATAGGAACCCGTAATGTTAGGTCCATGAATCAAGGCAAATTGGAAGTGTTCAAACAGGAGACAGCAAGAGTGAACATTGACATTTTAGGAATCAGCGAACTAAAGTGGACTGCAAAGGGTGAATTTAACTCAGATAACCATTANGTAATGTTAGGTCCATGAATCAAGGCAAATTGGAAGTGTTCAAACAGGAGACAGCAAGAGTGAACATTGACATTTTAGGAATCAGCGAACTAAAGTGGACTGCAAAGGGTGAATTTAACTCAGATAACCATTATATCTACTACTGTGGGCAAGAGTCCCTTGGAAGAAATGGAATAGCCTTCAGAGTCAACAAGAGAGTCCAAAGTGCAGTACATGGATGCAATCTCAAAAACAACAGAATGATCTCTGTTTGTTTCCANCAGTGTCAGACTTTATTTTTGGGGGCTCTAAAATCACTTCAGATGGTGACTGCAGCCATGAAATTAGAAGATGCTTACTCCTTGGAAGAAAAGTTATGACCAACCTAGATAGCATATTCAAAAGCAGAGACATTACTTTGCCAACTAAGATCCGTCTAGTCAAGGCTATGGTTTTTCCACGGGTAATGTATGGATGTGAGAGTTATACTATGAACAAGGCTGAGCACTGAAGAATTGAGAAAATATAATCCATATGGTAATCAATAAGTGCTTGGTAAAATAAGGGATGCCATATAATTTATCCTTGCAGTTCAAGGAACTCTCAAGAGTCTTCTCCAACACCACAGTTCAAAAGCATCAATTCTCTATGAAAAAGTTCATATTTTTATAGGACCACTATAGCTCAGTTAGTAAAGAATCTGCCTGCGATGCATGAGACCAACTTATCAAATAAGTGTATGCTGACTGGCATGATAATTTTTTATCGATTCCTCCCACTTTTTGGTCATTTCTGGCTAACTTGAAGGCTTTTGATTCAACAGATGTTAAGTAAAAGTAAATTTATTTTGAGTTTATTTATTTTAACTATTTGTCAATAATTCCTCAATTATCTATCAAGGAAGTGTATAGGACTTCCCTGTTGTCAGTGGTTATGACTCTGCACCTTCAGGGTAGATCACATCATGGGTCACAAATTAAACATTGGTAAATTTAAGAAAATTGAGATTATATAATGCATATTCTCTGACCAAATGCTATGAGACTAGATACCAATTACAGGGAAAAAAGTGTAAAACACACAAGCACATAGAGATTAAACAATACATTTCTAAATAACAAACAAGTTGCTGAACAAAATCAAAAGGAAAATAAAAAATTCCTAGAAACAAATGACAATGAAAACATGACAACTCAAAACCTATGGCATGTGGTGAAAGTAGTTTTAAGAGGGATTTTTATAGCAGTACAATTCTACCTTAAGGAACAAGGGAAACATCAAATAGACAACCTAATTTTACACCTAAACAACAAAAAAAAGAACAACAACAACAACAACAAAAAACAACCAACAAATTTAGCAGAAGGAAAGAAATCATAAAGATTAGAGCAGAAATAAATAAAAAAGAAGTAAAAAAAACAATAGTAAAGATAAATAAAACTAAAAGCTGTTTCNAATCAAAAGGAAAATAAAAAATTCCTAGAAACAAATGACAATGAAAACATGACAACTCAAAACCTATGGCATGTGGTGAAAGTAGTTTTAAGAGGGATTTTTATAGCAGTACAATTCTACCTTAAGGAACAAGGGAAACATCAAATAGACAACCTAATTTTACACCTAAACAACAAAAAAAAGAACAACAACAACAACAACAAAAAACAACCAACAAATTTAGCAGAAGGAAAGAAATCATAAAGATTAGAGCAGAAATAAATAAAAAAGAAGTAAAAAAAACAATAGTAAAGATAAATAAAACTAAAAGCTGTTTCTTTGATAGGATAAACAAAATTGACAGACCTTTAGCCAGACTCATCAAGAAAAAAAGAGAGAAGAATCAAATCAACAAAATTAGAAATGAAAAAGGAGAGTTTTGTCTCAACAGACAATGAGACAATGCAGAATTTGTCTGCAACAGACAACATAGAAATACAATGGATTATAAGAAAATATTATGAGAAACTATATGGCAATAAAATGTACAACCTGAAAGAAATAGGTTCTTAGAAAACTTCAATCCTCCAAGACTGAACCAGAAAGAAATAGAAATTATGAACAATCTAATTACATGCACTGGTATAAAAACTGTGACTAATAAATCTCCTCAAAATATTAGAAAAAATATAAATTTCAAGCTAGAAATCTTTTGTAAATTTTAAATCGTACTATATTTCTTCCAGTATAAGATGCTTATAAAAATAATACTATAGTGTTATTGAACATAGGGCACAGAATCCTCAATGCTTCTTCAAAATTGTTGCAAAACATAGGAAGTTGGCATTAAGCATTTAAGATATATTGATTTTAAGTATTTAAAATCTGGCTTACATGTTTAGAAGAGCCTATCTAAATCATCATTATAAAGAGGAAAATTTTGAAAGCCAGCCAATGGAAAATTGTTGTTAATATAAACTTTTTGAATCTGTTATATAGTTAAGCATGTAATTCTCACTGCCATTTATAAATGATGTACAATAATTATTAATATAATGAATAAACATACAATTTGAATCATAAAAATTGAAAGCTAAACTGCTTTTTAAAAATGAATTTCAAATTATAATAGATATGTGTGATATATGTGAAATTTGTATGGGTTTTTCAAATTTAAACTGTAAATAATTTTTTTTCACCTTATCTTGGACATTTTAGCTTGAACATTAAGAGGCAGAGAAAGGAGAACACATTTTATATTATATCAACTGTTTTATTGCTAAATATCATTTTAGCTAATGGAAAAAATACTATCCCCTGCCACACTAATACCACTCTAATGCAGAAAGTGAAGAGGAACTAAAGAGCCTCTTGTTAAGGGTAAAAGAAGAGAGTGAAAAATCTGGCTTAAAACACAACACCCAAAAAACAAAGATCATGGCATTACTGACTTTACACAAATAGATGGGGAAACAGTGGGAACAGTGACAGACTTTATTTTCTTGGGCTCCAAAATCACTGCAGATAGTGACTGCAGCCATGAAATAAAAGATGCTTGCTCATTGGAAGGAAAGCTATGACAAAACTAGACAGCATATTAAAAAGCAGAGACATCACTTTGCCAACAAAGGTCCATACAGTCAAAGCTATGATATTTCCAGTAGTCATGTATGGATGTGAGTGTTGGACCATAAAGAAGACTGAGCACCAAAGAATTGATGCTTTTGAACTGTGGTGTTGGAGAAGACTCCTGAGTGTTCCTTGGACAGCAAGGAGATCAAACAAGTCAATCCTAAAGGAAATCAACCCTGAATATTCATTGGAAGGACTGATGCTGAAGCTTCATAATTTGGCCACCTGACATGAAATGCCAACTCACTGGAAAAGACCTTGATGCTGGGAGAGATTGAGGGCAGAGGGAGAGGAAGGCAATAGAGGATAAGATGGTTGGATGGCATCACCGACTCAGTGAACATGAGTTGAAGCAAATTCCAGGAGATAGTGAAGGGTAGGGAAACCTGTCATGCTGCAGACAACGGGGTCACAAAGAGTTGGAGATGACTTAGTGACTGAACAGCAGCAGTGTTTCCTTTTAAGACTATGAAGAAAAAAATAAAGCTCAAAATACATTGACCTCTTTACATCATACTGTTCCTATTATACATGAAGGACTTTTTGCACTGACAGGGAGTTCTTCCCTGATCAAAATTTAGTCAGGCTCCTTGAACCCTATTCTGTGCTAGAGCTTGTCTTTGGCTAGTGAGTTGGGTTTCAGCAAGAATCCTGCTAATCCAGTTTAGGAAGTATCACCTCATCCTTAATATAAAATCAATCTCCTCATCACCACCTTACCTTTGGATCTAATCAAGTTCCTGTTAGTAATTTTCTGTACTCCTCTGACCCCCTCATCCTGCCCATTGGCTACAAATCCCCACTTGTCCTGGCCATATTCAGAGTTGAGCTCTGTTCTATACTGAAGTTTCTCTCATTGCAATATCTCAAAACCTTCTTTGCTATTTTTAATAAGTCTCTGGTACAATTTCTCTTTGACTCCACCAATTTAGCTTTGAATATATATTTTTTCTCTTTTAACTGACACAGGTTAAATGCCATAGAAATGTACAGTTTTATAAAGAGTAAAATTATTTAGGAACCAAGTTTAAACAAGAAAACATCCTTTTCTGATCCAGACAGAAGAAATGAAGGAGATCCATCAGTTACTCTCTATGATTAGTCCATAAAGACATGGTATAGAAAGTGGAATAACAGAAATAATTTAAGAGAAAGAAGAAAACTTTCATTAAGTAGATCAGACAAATTCAATAACCTGGTAGAACATTTGCATGGTTCTCTGAAATGACCCCTACAATAGCTTCATGAAACTTTTATCCTGATTCAAATAAGATTACATGACTATCACTTGCAAAAACTCTTGGCTTAAAAGAAGATATCAATTTACTCTAATAAATATAAGATTTTGGAACAAACTTGGTTATTTAAACTTCTAAGACACAATTTTAAAATAAATTAAGTATCTGACTTACCATTTTTAAGACAGAATATCTTAACAGTTTTAAAATAAATTCCTTGCCTTTTCCTATGTTTTTCTTTTCTATTTTGACTGCTCATTAATATATTTACTTTTTCTCTCTGTTCAGCTGCTTTTTACTGTCTAATTTTTGCTTCTCTATACACCTGTCTCTTTCCTTCCTTTTGTTAAACAAAACTTCAAACCACAAAAGAAGCTGCTGAAATGCACATGGATGAAATGTTTTAGGCAGGTGTTTTTATTTATCCTGCCAAATGCATTGAATATCTAAGACTAAAAAAAAGAAAATGTCACCTTGTATCCTAGATACAGTGATGTTATGTAATCTGTAATGCTACTTATAATTTGAAAGAAATTGCCCAGCTATTATGCAGTAAGTCCTTTTGAAATTGTGGTAATTATGAAGTAGAGGACCCTCCACTATTACTTTATTATGTAAGGAATATTTACCACAATATATTTAAATAATAGTTGTCAGACATTTACCTGTGTAGTCATGTTTACCCTCATGAGATAACAGTGATTATTGAAAATGTTTACAATAAAGTTACTATCTAATTTTCATAATTTTATCTTTTTCAGAAACTGGTGCTGAATAACTCCATATAAGGAACATGTAAGAATATGGCTAAAATTTTGAAAATATTTTATTTTGAAATTATGAATCATAATGTCAACATTAATCATAAAAACACCCAAGATCAATGTTTATTTTGAGAATCTAAGAATTTGGGCAAAGATGACATCTATTATATTTCTTTACGCTTATCTTCTCCCTTCTCTCACCTTGTATTAAACCCCTTTGCTGACATTTTATCCACTCTCATAAATATAACAGACTTCTTGGACTCAGTTTTGAGCCTCCATTTTTTTTTTCCCTTACATCCCCTCTGGAATGACTTTTGTTCATTTCGCTGACCTCAATTACCATGCACATGATCATCATTCCCAAATGTTAATGTATGACTCAGGCTTCTTTTAGCTCCATTATTGTATATCTTATTACCTTCCTATTATGTCTTCTCAGAATTTTTACAGGTACTTCATCTTCATCCACATTCAAAACTACATGCATTGATAAGTCATTTCCCCTGAATATTCTTCCTCTCTGTGCTTCCCAACACAATGTAAGCTGACTGTTGGGTGCATAGTAGACAGTCAGTAAAAACCTATAGACTGAATGAATTATTTCATTGGACCTACTTCCCATTATCCAAAGCCTAAATGACTTGAAATCATTCCTATGTTTAAAATGGTCTCATCATTGTTATTAATAGAAAAAAAAAAAGAAAAAAAAATAGCTTTTCAGAGTCAAGTAGCATATCTATCATGTAAGAGACAAGAGTGTTAGAAATTGTGTGTATATATTTCTACAAGAAGCAAACTCCAATGACATTTATCATTTGAAATGATAAAGACCATTTTGTACTGTTTTACAGATATTACTGCTCATGTATCTGAGTCTGCTGGTCGCAGCGTAAAAATTTGGGGGCATGGAATATATTAGAAAACATAGATGAGGAATGGTTTCCTATCGCATCCTAGTTAGAAGTAGATTTTGGAATCAGATAAATCTTTCTTTGATTTTGACTTCATATTACTAGTTTTATTATTGTGAATAAGTAACTATGCTTCTGAATATTACATTCTGTATGTCAAAAATCTCCTACCTCATAGCTTAATTGGAAATACTATGAGGTTTCAATAAGTAACTTCATAAGTGTGAATATAACATGACAAAAAAAAAAAGTCAATGAAAGAATATTTTTGGCAGTCCAAATATATTAACAACAACAAAATTTTAGGACTGAGAGTCTCTAAGGCTAACAGTCTTTGGTTATTAAAATTGGTTTCAAACTTTCTATTGACTTCACACTTTGCAGAGATGTTTATGGAAACTACAAATGTAAGATACCATACTAAGCAGAATATTTTGTATTAATAAAAGTACAAAGTAAATTGAACTTGAAGAATTATAAAACACTTAAAAATCAAAATGGTATACTTAAAGTGGGAAAACTGAATGTTTGGGTTTTCAATGATTAAGTGATAAGATTTAGTGAGATTCACTCAACATGCCTTTTCTAATCTGTTCTTGGTCTAGAGAATTTCACACAGGCCAATTGGGAAGCATATAAAGCATTTATCCAAACTGCTCAGGTAATCTGACACCAGTGTCACTGTACCCCTGTTATAATGTTTAAGAAAATAAAAAACAGACTGCAATAGAATCAGTTACACAAATGTTATATATATATATATATATATATATACATGCATACATTATATATATATGTGTGTATATATATACACATACACACACACACACACACATCATATATACATCAGCAACTCTATGGACATGAGTTTGAGCAAGCTCCAGGAATTGGTGACGGACAGGAAAGCCTGGAGTGCTGCAGTCCATGGGGTCGCAAAGAGTCAGATATGACTGAGTAACTGAACTGAACTGATTATATATACACACACATACTGTGAAAAGATACTTTCACATTTTTTTAATTTTTTTAATTTTAATTCTCTCTCTTTCAATAACTTGCTACCTTTATTACATTTTCCCATGTAAGGTATTAAGAAAACAAATTACATTTTAAAATTCTCACTATGAGAAACATTACTCAGGAGGACAGAGTGAGAGGTTTTGATTTTTAAACAAAACCCTGTGGGCAGTAACAGGCATGTAACCAATTACTTATTCACTTGTCCATATATCTTTTGTTGTATGAACATTTTTCACAGTGTGAGTATCTTTAAGACTCACAAAGATGCTTTTGGCAGATCATCAAATATCTGTTCCATTTTTTTTAAAAAAGGGACCCACTGTGTAGTAGAAAACGGGATAGGTGGATACCTATAGCAATTATTTCTGCTTTAAGTATAATAAACTTTAGGATAATTTGGAGAGAGCATATGCAGAGTGCATTTGAGTTTCCTCATTTTAGTCATGTGTTCCGTAAACTGAGCAGAAAGTAATCTCAAGTGGCAAAGCCCGAAAAGAATCTACTTAACTACTGGAGGAAAAGTTTTGAAATTAATGGAAGAGAAAAAATCATAATGTTATCTATTTCCTCAGTTAATACGAGTGACATATTTTCATCTTGTTTGTATTTAAATCTAATAGTCTAAAAACTGTACTTCACTATCCAGACTCTGTCAAAATTGTCTTTAGGTGAATATTAATGTACTTTTCAATTCTCCTTTTACAGAGTCTCTCTCTCTCTCTCAACACACACTGTCTCACACACACACAACCACTGGAAACACTGATAAAATCCTGCCTGGTTTTAATGGCTACCATAGAGATAAATCTTTAAAAATATGACTATTCATGAAGTCTTTAGATTCTCCTGCATAGATTGAGCCCTAGTTCTCATACTCCCCTCTGGTCATTTGTCATAGTAGACTTAGCACTTTAAAAAATAATAATGGAGTCAGTGGAGCATTTCTCAATAGCTTAATAGAACCACATTCTCTCCTTTCCCCTTCTTTTAGCAAATAATTTAGACTTAATACCCATTTCTTGGGTTTTACCTGTATATGATCCTTTCTAAAATATGCAAATAATCCTTTCTCCAAAAGCAGGTTGTCTGATTATGCTGTATTGCCAAGGGCAAAATAACAAGAAAGGCTAAGTAGTTGAAGGGATTTGTAATTAATTCTGTAACTTTTACTCAGGTTGAAATTATTCAGTTTTCTCAAATTACTGAGAAAGCTTAACTCATTTTTCATGAGAAACCAATTCAGAAAAGAACTTTCTGAGCTTAACTTTGCAATTAAAATGTGAAGTTACTCAGTCGTGTGCAACTCTTTGCAATCCCATGGACTAGCTTACCAGGCTCCCCCAGCCATTGAATTTTCTAGGCAACAGTAAATGGAGTGGGTTGCCATTTCCTTCTCCAGGGGATCTTCCTGACCCAGGGATCGGACCTGTGTCTGTTTTACCCTCTGAGCCATCAACGCTGGCGGTAAATACCTTTCCTCGGCTCTGACGCTAGGTCATGTTCTCCTGTAAAGTTCTCAAACATAGAGTGGAGATTTAACTAATCTCAAAATGGCTTTTAAAAATCTGTTTTTTAATCAGTTTGCATTGTGGTAANCCTGCTTTTAAATAAGCTGTCTAGGTTACTGATAACTTTTCTTCCAAGAAGTAAACATCTTTTCATTTCATGACTGCAATCACCATCTGCAGTGATTTGAGAGCCCAAAAAAATAAAGTCTGCCACTGATTCCACCGTTTCCCATTTGCTATGAAGTGATGGGCCCAGATGCCATGATCTTAGTTTTCTGAATGTTGTGCTTTAAGCCATCTTTTTACTCTCCTCTTTCATTTTCATCAAGAAGCTATTTAGTTCTTCTTCACTTTCTTCCATAAAGGCAGTGTCATCTGCATATCTGAGGTTATTGATATTTCTCTTGGCAAGCTTGATTCCAGTTTATGCTTCAACTAGTCAAATATTTCACATGATGTACTCTGCNATTTAGTTCTTCTTCACTTTCTTCCATAAAGGCAGTGTCATCTGCATATCTGAGGTTATTGATATTTCTCTTGGCAAGCTTGATTCCAGTTTATGCTTCAACTAGTCAAATATTTCACATGATGTACTCTGCATATAAGTTAAATAAGCAGGGTGAAAATATACAGCCTTGAAGTGAGTGAGTGAAGTCGCTCAGTTGTGTCTGACTCTTTGCAACCCCATGGATTACCAAGCTCCTCCATCCATGGGATTCTCCAAGCAAGAATACTGGAGTGGGTTGCCATTTCCTTGACGTACTCCTTTTCCTATTTGAGAACAATCTGTTTTTCCATATCCAATTCTAACTTTTGCTTCTTAACCTGCACACAGATTTTTTAGGAGGCAAGTCAGGTGGTCTGATATTCCCATCTCTTTAAGAATTTTCCACAGTTTTTTGTGATCCACACAGACAAAGGTTTTGGCATAGTTGATATAACAGAAGTAGATGTTATCCTGGAACTCTCTTGCTTTTTCAGTGATCCAGCAGATGTTGGCAATTTGATCTCTACTTCTTCTACCTTTTCTAAATCCAGATTGAACATCTGGAAGTTCATGGTTCACATACTATTGAAACCTCGCTTGGATAATTTTGAATATTCTTTTGTTAGCTTGTGAAATGAGTACAACTGGGTGGCAGTTTGAGCATTCTTTTCATTGCCTTTCTTTGGAATTGGAATGAAAACTGAGTTTTCCAGTCCTGTGGCCACTGCTGAGTTTTCCAATTTTGCTGCCATATTGAGTGCAGCACTACCACAGCATCATATTTTAGGATTTGAAACAGCTCAACTGGAATCCCATTACCTCCACTAGCTTTTTTCGTAGTGATGTTTTCTAAGGCCCACTTGACTTCTTCACATTCCAGGATGTCTGGCTCTAGGTGAGTATGAGTGATCATACTATCATGATTATCTGGGTCCTAAGATCTTTTTTTGTATAGTTCTTCTGTGTATTCTTGCCACCTCTTCTTAATGTCTTCTCCTTCTGATAAGTCCATAGCATTTATGTACTTTATTGTGCCCGTCTTTGCATGAAAATTTCCATTGGTGTCTCTAATTTTCTTGAAGAGATCTCTAGTCTTTCCCATTCTATTTTTTCCTCTATTTTCTTTTCTTTTCCTTTTTTTTTTTTTTTTTGCATTGATCACTGAGGAAGGCTTTCTTATCTCTCCATGCTATTCTTTGGAACTCTGCTTTCAAAAGAGTATATCTTTCCTTTTCTTCTTTGCCTATCACTTCTCTCCTTTTCATAGCTGTTGTAAGTGCTCCTCAGACAACCATTTGGCCTTTTTTACATTTCTTTTTCTTAGGGATGGTCTTGATCCCTACCTCCTGTACAATGTCACAAACCTCCATCCATAATTCTTCAGGCACTCTATCATATCTAATTCCTTAAACCTATTTGTCACTTCTACTGTATAGTCATAAAGGATTTGATTTAGGTCATACCTGGATGGTCTAGTAGTTTTCCCTACTTTCTTCAATTTAAGTAAGAATTTGGTGATAAGGTCTTCATGATCTGAACCACAGCCAGTTCCTTTTTGCTGACTGTATAGAGCTTCTCCATCTTTAGCTGTAAAGAATATAATCAATCTGATTTCACTATTGAGAATCTGGTGATGTGCCTTTGTAGGGTCTTCTCTTGTGTTGTTGGAAGAGGGTGTTTGCTCTGAGCAGTGCATCCTCTTGGTAAAACTCTTTTTAAACTTTGTCCTGCTTTGTTCTGTACTCCCAGGCCAAATTTGCCTGTTACTCCAGGTATTTCTTGACTTCTTACTTTCGCATTCCAGTACTCTATAATGAAAAGGACATCTCTTTAGGGTGTAAGTCCTAGAAGGTCCTGTACATCTTCATAGAACCGTTCAACTTCAGCTTCTTCAGCGTTATTGGTCAGGGCATAGACTTGGATTACTGTGATATTGAATGTTTTTTCTTGGAAATAAACAGAGATCATTCTGTCATTTTTGAGAGTGCATCAAAGCACTGCATTTGGGACTCTTGTTAACTATGAAGGCTACTCCATTTCTTCTAAGGGTTTCTTGCCCACAGTAGTAGATCTAATGGTCATCTGAGTTAAATTCACCCTTTCCAGGCCATTTTAGTTTGCTGATTCCTAAAATGTCGATATTAACTCTTGCCATTTCTTATTTGACCACTTCCAGTGTGCCTTGATTCATGGACCTAACATTCCAGGTTCCTACACAATATTGCTATTTACAGCACCAGACTTTTCTTTTATTACCAATCACAGCTACAACTGGGTGTTATTTTTGCTTTGGCTTCTCTTCATTCTTTCTGGAGTCTTTCTTCATTGTACTCTTGTAGCATATTGGGCACCTACCCACCTGGATTTTTCGTCTTTCAGTGTACTATCTTTTAGTGTTTTCATACAGTTCATGGGGTTCTCAAGGCAAGAATTCTGAAGTGGTTTACCATTCCCTTCTCAAGTGGACCACTTTTTGTCAGAACTGCCTGCCATGACCCATCCATCTTGGGTGGCCCTACATGGCTTTGCTCACAGTTTCCTTGAGTTACACAGGGCTGTGGTCCATGTGATCAGATTGGCTAGTTTTCTGTAATTGTGATTTTCAGCCTTTCTGCCCTCTGATGAAGAAGAATAAGAGGGTTATGGAAGCTTCCTGATGGGAGAGACTGACTGAGGGGGAAATTGGGTCTTGTTCTGATGGGTGGGGCCATGCTCACTAAATCTTAATCCAATTTTCTGTCTAAAGGAGGGGCTGTGTTCCCTCCCTGTTATTTGAGCTGAGGCCAAACTATGGTGGAGATAATGAAGATAATTGTGTCCTCCTTCAAAATTTCCCAAGCAAGAACCACTATATTCAGTGCTCCCAACCCTGCAGCAGGACACCACTGACCCACACCTCCCCTAGAGGCTCCTGGACACTCATGGGCGAGTTTGGATCATTGTCTTGTGGGGTAACTGCTCCTTTCTCCTGGGTTTGATGTGCAAAATGATCTGTTTGTCCCTCCAAAAATCTGTTTTCCCAGTTCCGTGTAAATTCTGGAGGCTCTATAGTGGGTTAATTGTGACCTCCTCTAAAACAGCTTATGTTATACTGATGTCTACTCCACTCAGAGCCCCTGCCCCTGAAGCAGTCCACTGCTGACCCATACCTCTTCAGTCGTTCAGTCATGTCTGAGTCTTTGCGACCCCATAAACGGCAGCACACGAGTCCTCCCTGTACATCACCAACTCCTGAAGTCCACCCAAATCCATGTACATTGAGTCAGTGATGCCATCCTACCATCTCAACCTCTGTCATTCCATTCTCCTGCCCTCAATCTTTCCCAGCATCACGGTTTTTCAAATGAGTCAGCTCTTCGCATCAGGTGGCCAAAGTATTGGACTTTCAGCTTCATCAGCCCTTCCAATGAACACCCAGGACTGATATGCTTTAGGATGGACAGGTTGGATCTCCTGGCAGTCCAAGGGACTCTTAAGAGTCTTCTCCAATGCTACATTTCAAAAGCATCAATTCTTCGACACTCAGCTTTCTTTATAGTCCAACTCTCACATCCATACATGACCACTGGAAAAACCATAGCCTTTACTAGACAGATCTTTGTTGATAAAGTAATATTTCTGCTTTTTAATATGCTGTCTAGGTTGGTCATGACTTTCCTTCCAAGGAGTAAGCATCTTTTAATTTCACGGCTGCAGTCACTGTCAGCACTGACTTTGGAGCCAAGAAAAATAAAGTCAGCCACTGTTTCCACCGTTTCCCCATGCATTTTCCATTAAGTGATGGGACCAGATGCCATGATTTTAGTCTCCAGAATGGTGAGCTTTAAGCCAACTTTTTCCCTCTCCAATTTCACTTTCATCAAGATACTCTTTAGTGCTTTACTTCCTGTCATAAGGGTGGTGTCATCTGCATATCTGAGGTTATCGATATTTCTCTTGACAATCTTGATTCCCGCTTGTGTTTCTTCCAATCCATTGTTTCTCATGATGTACTCTGTATAGTAGTTAAATAAGCAGGGTGACAATATACAGCCTTGATGTACTCTTTTTCCTATTTGGAACCAGTCTGTTGTTCCATGTCCAGTTCTAACTGTCGCTTCCTGACTTGCATACAGATTTCTCAAGAGGCAGGTCAGGTGGTCTGGTATTTCCATCTCTTTTATAATTTTCCACAGTTTATTGTGATCCACACAGCCAAAGGCTTTGTCATAGTCAATAATACCAAAAAAAGATGTTTTTCTGGAACTCTCTTGCTTTTTTGATGATTCAGCTGATCTTGGCAATTTGATCTCCGTTTTCTCTTCGTTTTCTAAAACCAGCTGAACATCCTCCTCATGAGACACCCAAACATAGTTCTGTCTTGGTTTCTGTGGAGTCTCTGGGTCTTGGTGAGCCAAGGTATGTTTGAGCGCTCTGAGTGTCTCTGTCAGGGATGTGGTTTGATTTTAAACATGATTTCACCTCTCCTACCATCTTGCTGTGGCTTCTCCTTTGCCTTTTGATATGGGATATCTCCTCAAAGTTTCTCCAGTGCTGTGCAGCCGCCACTCAAGTGCCTATTGTCTTGGTGGTGCTTCTCTGTCTTGGGATGTAGGGTATCTCCTCACAGATGATAATGGATAGAGACGTTGGAATAAGATTAACTTGAGAGAACTGATTATAAATGGGACAAATATACTCAAGAACCTTTTCTTTTTTCTCACCCAGACGAGCTACACAATGTAACACACACACATATAAAAATATATAATAGATATAATATTTATACATATAACTACATATATACAAAATATTATGTTGGTGCAAAATTATTTTCAGCTTTTCATTGTTGAACTATGCTATTTGATATTGGAATACATTCCTATATGTGGTTATGTTATAATCATTTTAATGTTCATTTCCCACTATGCTTTTTGCTAATGACTTATTACTTGATGTGTATTTATTTTAGGTTTATTTTAGATTATATATGTTATGTTAGACATAAAGCAAATTTGAGCAATTTTCTTATTCAAGTTAAAAATGGGTCAAAAAGCAAGAGAGACAGCTCTCAAAATCAGCAACACATTTGACCAAAGAACTGGTAATCAACATATAGGGCAGTGATGGTATAAAAACTTTACAAAATATATGGAGGACTTGAAGATGAGGAGCATAGTAGCTGGCCATCAAAAGTTGAAATGACTAATTGAGAGCCATCATCATTGTTTATCTTCTTAAAACTCCATGAGAAGTTGCTTTCTTAAGCAATGTCGACCATTTTACATTCATTTACCATTTGAAGGAAATTGAAAAGGTGAAAATCTTGATAAGTGTGCTGACCTCTTGAGTTGACTGCAAATCAAAAGAATCATTTTGAAGTGCTGTTTTATCTTATTCTATGCAACAACAATCATTTTTCTATCGAGTTAGACGTGCAATGAAAAATGGATTGTATATGACAACCAGTGATGACCAGCTCAGGGGCTAGACTGAGAAGAAGCTCAAAAGCACTTTCTAAAGCCAAATTTGAAGCAAAAATGGTCATGATTACTCTTTGGTTGTCTGCTGTCACTCTGATCCACTGCAGCTTTCTGAATTCTGGCAAAACTATCACATCTGAGAAGAATGTTCAGTAAATTAATGAGATACACCAAAAACTGCTATGCATGCAACTGGCATTGGTCAACAGAAATGACCCAGTTTTTCTCCACAACAAAGTCTGAACCCAGAGCACGTGTACAATACTTCAAAAGTTGAACAAATTGGGCTACAAGGTTTTGCCTCATCTATCATATTCACCTGCCATCTCACCAACTGATCAGCACTTCTTCAAGCAACTTTGACAACTATTCTCCTTTGCCTTTCATTTCTATTATTTTCTTAGCTATTTGTAAGGCCTCCTCAGACATCCATTTTACTTTTTTTGCATTTATTTTTGGGGGGGATGGTCTTAATCCCTGTCTCCTGTAAAATATAACAAACCTCCATCTGTAGTTCTTCAGGCACGCCCTCAGAACTAATCCCTTGAATCCATTTGTCACTTCCACTGAAGAAAAGTTATGACCAACCAAATAGCATATTCAAAAGCAGAGACATTACTTTGCCGACTAAGGTCCGTCTAGTCAAGGCTATGGTTTTTCCTGTGGTCATGTATGGATGTGAGATTTGGACTCTGAAGAAGGCTGAGCGTCAAAGAATTGATGCTTTTGAACTGTGATGTTGGAGATGACTCTTGCGAGTCCCTTGGACTGCAAGGAGATCCAACCAGTCCATTCTGAAGGAGATCAACTCTGGGATTTCTTTGGAAGGAGTGATGCTAAAGCTGAAACTCCAGTACTTTGGCCACCTCATGTGAAGAGTTGACTCACTGGGAAAGACTCTGATGCTGGGAGGGATTGGGGGCAGGAGGAGAAGGGGACGACAGAGGATGAGATGGCTGGATGGCATCACTGACTCGATAGATGTGAGTCGGAGTGAACTCTGGGAGTTGGTGATGAACAGGGAGGCCTGGGGTGCTGTGATTCATGGGGTCGCAAAGAGTCGGACACAACTGAGCGACTGAACTGAACTGCACCATGTAATCATAAGGGATTTAATGTAGGTCATACCTGAATGGTCTAGTGGTTTTTCCTACTTTATTCAATTTAAGTCAGAATTTGGCAATAAGGAGTTCATGATCTGATCCACAGCCAGCTCCTTTTTGCTAACTGTATAGAGCTTCTCCATCTTTGGCTGCAAATAATATAATCAATCTGATTTTAGTACTGAACATCTAATGATGTCCATGTGTAGAGTCTTCTCTTGTGTTGTTGGAAGAGGGTGTTTGCTCTGACCAGTGTGTCCTCTTGGCAAGACTATATTAGCCTTTGACCTGCTAAATTTATCTGTTACCCCAGGTTTGTCTTGACTTCCTACTTTTGCATTCCAGTCCTCTACAATGAAAAAGACATCTCTTTAGGATGTTAGTCCTAGAAGGTCTTGTAGGTCTTCATAGAACCGTCCAACTTCAGCTTCTTCAGCATTATTGGTCAGAGCATAGACTTGGATTACTGTGATATTTAACGTTTTTTCCTTGGAAACAAAAAGAGATCATTCTCTCATTCTTTAGTGTATCCAAGTACTGCATTTTGGATTATTTTAACTACGATGGCTACTCCATTTCTTCTAAGGGATTCTTGCCCACAGTAGTAGATCTAATGGTCACCTGAGTTAAATTCACCCTTTCCAGTCCATTTTAGTTCACTAATTCCTAAAATGTCAATGTTCACTTTTGTCATCTCTTGTTTGACCATTTCTAATTTGACTTGATTCATGGAACTAACATTCCAAATCCCTATGCAATATTGCTCTTTACAGCATCAGACTTTACTTCCATCATCAGTCACATCCACAACTGGATGTTGTTTTTGCTTTGGCTCTGTCTCTTCATTCTTTCTGGAATTATTTTTCCACTGATCTCCCTTACTATATTGGGTACCTACTGACCTGGGATTTCATCTTTCAGCATCTTTTGTTTTTGCCTTTTCATGCTGTTCATGGGGTTTTCAAGGCAAGAATACTGAAGTGACTTGTCATTCCATTCTCCAGTGGACCACTTTTATCATCACATTGAAAAAAACAAAGAACATTACTCTGCCAGGCCTGCTGGTCCCAAGAGCATTAGAGACACACGACAATCTAGACTGAAACTGTAGCTTGGAGATATCCTAGTCAATTCTACTTAAAATTTTCCAATCTGTACAGATTACACATGCAGAAATTAAAATAATCTTTCTTTTTCTTTTGGCCACTAAGTTTTGAGATGGTTAGTTAAGCAGTGTTGTTTACCAATAACACTAGTTAAGTTAACAATTAACTCATCAGTTAATAATTACCTGACACAAAATATATAGAAAATGGAGTCCAATAAATTTTTTTTAATATGTGTTGCTTAAGCAAAGTTACTTAATTAAAACGGTACAATATAAATAAAAATTCTCTAAAAAAATTGATATAATGATTGAGCAAAATTTACATCATTAGTTGCTTTGTAAACTATATTTACTTTACCAAAATATGTCACTTATGTATTTTATCCATGGTTGCATACTTTAATAGCTGAGACTTTTTTTCTATAACAGGATTTAGAAAAACATAATAATATAATATTGTGTAGCTGGGTGAATAAAAAATTCGGTGAACTTTGTTTCAGTATATCTTATGCTAAAGTTGTTCATTTCCAAAGTCTCTAATGAGTAGAGTTTACCCTTTAAGACATCATAGATAATTTTAGATACCTTAATTATTCAATTTAATATTTACTGTGATCTTACTATGTTTAATATAGTATGTATGATGTATGTTTACATATGTATTTATTTATTATTCATATTATGTATTATCCTGGTAAAGGATTTGAGGCAGCTTTCAGCTATGCACATGCAAAGATATATTTAAAAAATAAACATTAGGAAAGTAGACAGAGAGCCAGTAAAAATAGAAAAATCAATTTAAGCCATATGGTAAGTTTATTAAACATGCATATATTAAGTACTGTATCACCGAGATAAGTCATGGATTTTTTTGTTAGTAGCTAGAATGAAGATAAATTATGGAATGCTATGTGATTGACAGAGGATTTAATAATATCCATCAATTTTATTAGGAAAAGCACAGCTTTTCTGGTAATGAATTGTGAGAAAGGTCTCCTGTGAGCCTTTTTAAATACATCATTCCTCACTAATGTAAGCAGTGGTCTCAAAATTATCCTTATTACAAATGCAATAATGATTTCTTATGGCTGAATGCTATTATAGGCCTTAATGCAAATACAAGGCATCATGCAATACAAAGCAATACAATGTGATACATAGTGAATACATTTGCTTATGTGAGAAATCAATTGGTTTAAATATAGAAAAGTCTTGATTTCTGGATACAGTGAATTATAAAATTCAAAATAGACAAAATGCACAGATTTCAGGNAATACAAGGCATCATGCAATACAAAGCAATACAATGTGATACATAGTGAATACATTTGCTTATGTGAGAAATCAATTGGTTTAAATATAGAAAAGTCTTGATTTCTGGATACAGTGAATTATAAAATTCAAAATAGACAAAATGCACAGATTTCAGGTAACTATCATGGATATTATTTTTCATGATTGTAATTTAATGAAAATTTACTAGCCAAAAAATGTTAAGTTCTTTGTGCCAACCTAAAGTGAGAGAAATACATATTACTGATCTGTGCATTCAACAAATATTTGTTAAATATTTTACTAATGCCTTTGAAAACAAATACTTGTCTTAGAATGCCTTGTCCTTGTGGCACTAATGTGCATGTCGAATTGAGTGAGTGAGTGAAAGTCCCTCAATTGTGTCCAAATCTTTGTGATTTCATGAACTATAGCCTGCCAGACTCCTCTGTCCATGGAATTCTCCAGGCAAGAATACAGCAGTGGGTAGCCATTTCCTTCTCCAAGGGATCTTCCCCACCCAGGATTCAAACCAGGGTCTCCTAGATTTCAGGTGGATTCTTTATCAGCTGAGCTACCTGGGAAGCTATACTATTAAGGAGGAAAATATTTTATATACATCTTAAGCATACTGACAGTTTATCAAAAACATTCACATTTGTAATACATATCTTTTTTGCTAATATTTATTTTTCTTGCACAGATGCACATGCAAAAGAAAAAATGTGTCTTTTATCTTTCAGAGGTATTTACTTCTTGCATGTAACAAGCAGCAATAGTAAGAAAAGTAACTCCTACTTTTAGCTTTGTGGGTAATTGAATCTGTTTAATTGTGTTTTTTAGCTCAACCGTTAGAAACAGAGCCAGAGTAGTTAGACATGGAAGATTGCTTAATATCAGTTTTGTCCCCATCAGGGGTCTCAAAAGATCTTGTTGCCAGGAAACATAGAGCCAACAGTAGCACAACAAGCACAGAATGGGTAAGGCTGCTTTCAGTGGGACTCTCTACCTCTTTATTGCTCCAAGAAGTCTATGTTACCTGTTTATCAGTTCCGATGTACGCAGCCTTTTCTTGTTTTCTCTTTATTTATCCTAGTTACATAATGCATTTTACTGCTCTGCTGGGCATTTTCTAATCAATTCTATGATTTCTATTGTCCTATTTTAATTCACACACTATAGTCAGTTAATCTTCACCTTACTAAAATATCTTAAAATAAAACTTGAATTTGTTTTTTCTAATATATTATTTAGAGGTGTCCAAGTCTAAGTTAGTTTTAAATATCCGTGTCTAAATACATAGCTTTCCTTGATCAAATCTTTTCCACAGTAATTGAAATATTGTATAGTGGAATCATCCACAGATTTTTTGACAGCTTGAGTATATTTGCAGATGGTAAATAATCATTATTCCTTTTAAAATCTGATTTTATAATGATAATAACTAAGAATCATTTTATTAGCTTTAAATAGAGTATATATATATATATATATATAGTAACTGCAGTTTAGTCCAGAAAATGAAAGCAGAAAAACGTGAGGAGGATCGATTTGTATTTCATAAGACAGTGACAAGAAAAAACTACCTACAGCAATAATAGTATCAAGCTAATTGGCTGCTTTGGAAAATAAATTTGATTTAGATGTATCTCTGAGGAAAAGAGACTATGTCCTTTTGTGTTCAAGTAAATAATTTATTAGAGTGCTAGATCTGCCAAAATGCTATTTCAACAACAAAGTGACCCACATTGTATGTAAGAAACTATAAAATGAACTACAAAAAGCCTTTCAAAATAAAGATGAACTTTTAATGTTCTTGAGCATTATTGAAGTTGAAAAATTAAA
>SJYW01031157.1:940918-963105 GCA_006410735.1 Raphicerus campestris | reverse complement strand
CTAACATTCCAGGTTCCTACACAATATTGCTATTTACAGCATCAGACTTTTCTTTTATTACCAATCACAGCTACAACTGGGTGTTATTTTTGCTTTGGCTTCTCTTCATTCTTTCTGGAGTCTTTCTTCATTGTACTCTTGTAGCATATTGGGCACCTACCCACCTGGATTTTTCGTCTTTCAGTGTACTATCTTTTAGTGTTTTCATACAGTTCATGGGGTTCTCAAGGAAAGAATTCTGAAGTGGTTTACCATTCCCTTCTCAAGTGGACCACTTTTTGTCAGAACTGCCTGCCATGACCCATCCATCTTGGGTGGCCCTACGTGGCTTTGCTCACAGTTTCCTTGAGTTACACAGGGCTGTGGTCCATGTGATCAGATTGGCTAGTTTTCTGTAATTGTGATTTTCAGCCTTTCTGCCCTCTGATGAAGAAGAATAAGAGGGTTATGGAAGCTTCCTGATGGGAGAGACTGACTGAGGGGGAAATTGGGTCTTGTTCTGATGGGTGGGGCCATGCTCACTAAATCTTAATCCAATTTTCTGTCTAAAGGAGGGGCTGTGTTCCCTCCCTGTTATTTGAGCTGAGGCCAAACTATGGTGGAGATAATGAAGATAATTGTGTCCTCCTTCAAAATTTCCCAAGCAAGAACCACTATATTCAGTGCTCCCAACCCTGCAGCAGGACACCACTGACCCACACCTCCCCTAGAGGCTCCTGGACACTCATGGGCAAGTTTGGATCATTGTCTTGTGGGGTCACTGCTCCTTTCTCCTGGGTTTAATGTGCAAAATGATCTGTTTGTCCCTCCAAAAATCTGTTTTCCCAGTCCTGTGTAAATTCTGGAGGCTCTATAGTGGGTTAATTGTGACCTCCTCTAAAACAGCTTATGTTATACTGATGTCTACTCCACTCAGAGCCCCTGCCCCTGAAGCAGTCCACTGCTGACCCATACCTCTTCAGTCATTCAGTCATGTCTGAGTCTTTGCGACCCCATAAACGGCAGCACACGAGTCCTCCCTGTACATCACCAACTCCTGAAGTCCACCCAAATCCATGTACATTGAGTCAGTGATGCCATCCTACCATCTCAACCTCTGTCATTCCATTCTCCTGCCCTCAATCTTTCCCAGCATCACGGTTTTTCAAATGAGTCAGCTCTTCACATCAGGTGGCCAAAGTATTGGACTTTCAGCTTCATCAGCCCTTCCAATGAACACCCAGGACTGATCTGCTTTAGGATGGACAGGTTGGATCACCTGGCAGTACAAGGGACTCTTAAGAGTCTTCTCCAATGCTACATTTCAAAAGCATCAATTCTTCGACACTCAGCTTTCTTTATAGTCCAACTCTCACATCCATACATGACCACTGGAAAAACCACAGCCTTTACTAGACAGATCTTTGTTGATAAAGTAATATTTCTGCTTTTTAATATGCGGTCTAGGTTGGTCATGACTTTCCTTCCAAGGAGTAAGCATCTTTTAATTTCACGGCTGCAGTCATTGTCAACACTGACTTTGGAGCCAAGANTAGCCTTTACTAGACAGATCTTTGTTGATAAAGTAATATTTCTGCTTTTTAATATGCTGTCTAGGTTGGTCATGACTTTCCTTCCAAGGAGTAAGCATCTTTTAATTTCACGGCTGCAGTCACTGTCAGCACTGACTTTGGAGCCAAGAAAAATAAAGTCAGCCACTGTTTCCACCGTTTCCCCATGCATTTTCCATTAAGTGATGGGACCAGATGCCATGATTTTAGTCTCCAGAATGGTGAGCTTTAAGCCAACTTTTTCCCTCTCCAATTTCACTTTCATCAAGATACTCTTTAGTGCTTTACTTCCTGTCATAAGGGTGGTGTCATCTGCATATCTGAGGTTATCGATATTTCTCTTGACAATCTTGATTCCCGCTTGTGTTTCTTCCAATCCATTGTTTCTCATGATGTACTCTGTACAGTAGTTAAATAAGCAGGGTGACAATATACAGCCTTGATGTACTCTTTTTCCTATTTGGAACCAGTCTGTTGTTCCATGTCCAGTTCTAACTGTTGCTTCCTGACTTGCATACAGATTTCTCAAGAGGCAGGTCAGGTGGTCTGGTATTTCCATCTCTTTTATAATTTTCCACAGTTTATTGTGATCCACACAGCCAAAGGCTTTGTCATAGTCAATAATACCAAAAAAAGATGTTTTTCTGGAACTCTCTTGCTTTTTTGATGATTCAGCTGATCTTGGCAATTTGATCTCCGTTTTCTCTTCGTTTTCTAAAACCAGCTGAACATCCTCCTCATGAGACACCCAAACATAGTTCTGTCTTGGTTTCTGTGGAGTCTCTGGGTCTTGGTGAGCCAAGGTATGTTTGAGCGCTCTGAGTGTCTCTGTCAGGGATGTGGTTTGATTTTAAACATGATTTCACCTCTCCTACCATCTTGCTGTGGCTTCTCCTTTGCCTTTTGATATGGGATATCTCCTCAAAGTTTCTCCAGTGCTGTGCAGCCGCCACTCAAGTGCCTATTGTCTTGGTGGTGCTTCTCTGTCTTGGGATGTAGGGTATCTCCTCACAGATGATAATGGATAGAGACGTTGGAATAAGATTAACTTGAGAGAACTGATTATAAATGGGACAAATATACTCAAGAACCTTTTCTTTTTTCTCACCCAGACGAGCTACACAATGTAACACACACACATATAAAAATATATAATAGATATAATATTTATACATATAACTACATATATACAAAATATGTTGGTGCAAAATTATTTTCAGCTTTTCATTGTTGAACTATGCTATTTGATATTGGAATACATTCCTATATGTGGTTATGTTATAATCATTTTAATGTTCATTTCCCACTATGCTTTTTGCTAATGACTTATTACTTGATGTGTATTTATTTTAGGTTTATTTTAGATTATATATGTTATGTTAGACATAAAGCAAATTTGAGCAATTTTCTTATTCAAGTTAAAAATGGGTCAAAAAGCAAGAGAGACAACTCTCAAAATCAGCAACACATTTGACCAAAGAATTGGTAATCGACATATAGGGCAGTGATGGTATAAAAACTTTGCAAAATATATGGAGGACTTGAAGATGAGGAGCATAGTAGCTGGCCATCAAAAGTTGAAATGACCAATTGAGAGCCATCATCGTTTATCTTCTTAAAACTCCATGAGAAGTTGCTTTCTTAAGCAATGTCGACCATTTTACATTCATTTGCCATTTGAAGGAAATTGAAAAGGTGAAAATCTTGATAAGTGAGCTGACCTCTTGAGTTGACTGCAAATCAAAACAATCATTTTGAAGTGCTGTTTTATCTTATTCTATGCAACAACAATCATTTTTCTATCGAGTTAGACGTGCAATGAAAAATGGATTGTATATGACAACCAGTGATGACCAGCTCAGGGGCTAGACTGAGAAGAAGCTCAAAAGCACTTTCTAAAGCCAAATTTGAAGCAAAAATGGTCATGATTACTCTTTGGTTGTCTGCTGTCACTCTGATCCACTGCAGCTTTCTGAATTCTGGCAAAACTATCACATCTGAGAAGAATGTTCAGTAAATTAATGAGATACACCAAAAACTGCTATGCATGCAACTGGCATTGGTCAACAGAAATGACCCAGTTTTTCTCCACAACAAAGTCTGAACCCAGANCTCTGATCCACTGCAGCTTTCTGAATTCTGGCAAAACTATCACATCTGAGAAGAATGTTCAGTAAATTAATGAGATGCACCAAAAACTGCTATGCATGCAACTGGCGTTGGTCAACAGAAATGACCCAGTTTTTCTCCACAACAAAGTCTGAACCCAGAGCACATGTACAATACTTCAAAAGTTGAACAAATTGGGCTACAAGGTTTTGCCTCATCTATCATATTCATCTGCCATCTCACCAACTGATCAGCACTTCTTCAAGCAACTTTGACAACTATTCTCCTTTGCCTTTCATTTCTATTATTTTCTTAGCTATTTGTAAGGCCTCCTCAGACATCCATTTTACTTTTTTGCATTTATTTTTGGGGGGGATGGTCTTAATCCCTGTCTCCTGTAAAATGTCACAAACCTCCATCTGTAGTTCTTCAGGCACTCTCTCAGAACTAATCCCTTGAATCTATTTGTCACTTCCACTGAAGAAAAGTTATGACCAACCAAATAGCATATTCAAAAGCAGAGACATTACTTTGCCGACTAAGGTCCGTCTAGTCAAGGCTATGGTTTTTCCTGTGGNGTTACTTCCTGACCTGCATATAGGTTTCTCAAGAGGCAGGTCAGGTGGTCTGATATTCCTATCTCTTGAAGAATTTTCCACAGTTTATTGTGATCCACACAGTCAAAGGCTTTGGCATTGTCAATAAAGCAGAAATTGATGTTTTTCTTAAATTCTCTTGCTTTTTTGATGATCCAGCATATGTTGGCAATTTGATCTCTGGTTCCTCTGTCTTTTCTAAACCCAGGTTGAACATCTGGAAGTTCACAGTTCACATATTGCTGAAGCCTGGCTTGGAGAATTTTGACCATTATTTACTAGCATGTGAAATGAATACAATTGTGCCATAATTTGAGCATTCTTGGCATTTCCTTTCTTTGGCATTGGAATGAAATTTGACATTTTTCATTTGTGTGTCCACTGCTTAGTTTTCTAACTGTGCTGACATATTGAGTGCAGTTTTTCATAGCATCATCTTTTAGGATTCAAAATAGCTCACTGGAATTCCATCACCTCCACTAGCTGTGTTTGTAGTGATGTTTCCTAAGGCCCACTTGACTTCACATTCCAGGATGTCTGGCTCTAAGTGAGAGTGAGTGATCACACCTTCATGATTATCTGCATCATAAGATCTTTTTTGTACAGTTCTTCTGTGTATTCTTGCCACCTCTTCTTAATATCTTTTGCTTCTGTTAGATCCATACCATTTCTGCCCTTTATTGAGCCCATCTTTGCATGAAATATTCCCTTGGCATTTCTAATTTTCTTGAAGAGATCTCTAGTCTTTCTCGTTTTATTGTTTTCCTCTATTTTTTTGCATTGATTGCTGAGGAAAGCTTTCTTATCTCTCCTTGCTATTTTTAGAACTCTGCATTCAAATGGGTATAGCTTGCTTTTTCTCCTTTGCTTTTTGCTTCTCTTCTTTTCACAGCTATTTTAAGGCCTCCTCAGACAGCCATTTTCCTTTTTTGCATTTCTTTTTCTTGGGTACTGTCTTGATTCCTGTCTCCTGTACAATGTCATGAACCTCCATTCTTAGTTCATCAGGCACTCTGTCTATCAAATCTAGTCCCTTATATCTATCTCTCACTTCCACTGTATAGTCATAAGGGATTTTATTTAGATCATACCTGAATGGTCTAGTGGTTTTCCCTATTTTCTTCAATTTAAGTCTGAATTTGACAATAAGGAGTTCATGATCTGAGCCACAGTCAGCTTTTGGTCTTGTTTTTGCTGGCTGTATAGAGTTTCTCCATCTTCGGCTTCAAAGAATATAATCAATCTGATTTCTGTGTTGGCCATCTGGTGATGTTCATGTGTAGAGTCTTGTCTTGTGTTGGTAGAAGAGGGTGTTTGTTATGATCAGTGTGTTCTCTTGGCAGAACTCTATTAATCTTTGCTCTCTCTTCATTCTGTACTCCAAGGCCAAATTTGCCTGTTGCTACTGGTATCTCCTGACTTCCTGCTTTTGCATTTCAGTCCCCTATAATGAAATGGACTTCTTTTTTGGTGATCCTATAGTACCCTGTCTCACTGTGCCATATTTTTCATAAAGAAAAATGCTGTAAATAAAGGGCATATAGCAGTTATTAGTGGATTTCTCACATCTAGCTGACCTCTTTTATTTGTGCTTGGCATAGAATTTTATATGAACATTACAGCTATGTTGCATCTCATTGCTAGATAGAGTTGGCCTATGTTACTCCAATCTGGCTGATCTTGCCTCCAACTGTGCTTCTATAATCACATTAGCTCATGAGCACATTGAAAAACAAAATTGTACCTCTCACTTGTCCATTTTACCTTATTTCTAGTTTTCTTGAGCATTTAAGTAAATAACCTCATTAATTTTGGCAAGTGAGACTTATACAGAAATCCCTCAATGATGGTAGTCTTTAAATCTAAATATTAAATGACCTAAATTTACCACAAATAAGTAGAATTTTTTATTCAGTTGATATAAACAGTACAAACTTTATCTTGTTCTCTGAAATAAAATAGTCCTAAAAATAAGATATAACAGAATTATTTTGTGATTTGTCCATTAGCTGTACTCCCAAAAACAGTTGAAGAAGGGGTATGGAAATAATTAAATGATACATGAATTAAACCATCAACTTGAAACAACCTTTAATTTTATTCACAAGCTTTTTGAAACCTGATTCTTTCAGTGTTCAACTTGACACAAGCACTATATACTAAAGATAGGGAAGAAGTTTCATGACCCATTTATTATTTTTACAGTCCAATATTTCTGTCGAGTGCCTAACTTCCATAGTGAGAGGCACTGCAGAGAAACATAGATCAGTGCCACAGACAGGAATATGACCCAAGAATACCAACCAGATTTGTTCTGTTTTGTTGTTTTGTTTTTATAATTTTTCCTGGATAAAGCACCCCTTCTCTCTACAAAATATTATTTCTTTGATTTATCTAAAAGATAAATAAATCTTTCTTATTACTAGGTGTAATTCATAATTTTTATGTATAATGAAAATGCAACCTGTGAAAGATAGTTAAAGAGAACTCGAATTTGACAAATGATACTGTTAGGTTTATATTTTTGTCACCATTTATAATCATAATAAAGAAGTCATAAAGCAAGTTACTAGTTAAGTAACCTCCTAAAAAATATCTAATGAAAAAGATACCTATCAAATTTGAAAATATCTCCTTCTGCCACACAGCAAAAAAAGAAAAGAAAAAAGATTAGTCTAGCAAAATTAAATATAGAAATAAATTAAAAGAAGAATTCATTATAAATAATTTGCATATATTGTGAAGTTATAAAATCACAAATTTGACTCTATGACTAATATTTTGCTTTCCATTTGCTTCTAGTCAATTTTGGGAATAATATTAATTCTGGTGATCATGAGGCAAGATGATTATTTCTAAGTTCTCATCTTGTTTTTCAAAAATTTAAAAGTTAATAAGGCATTTTTATTGATCATCTTTTAATGCTTGGTCCCTGGACAATATTATCTCTTGGCTATTGCCAACTTGAATGATTAGGACACTCCTAGTATCCTTGCCTGGCAAATCCCATGGACGGAGGAGCCTGGAAGGCTCCAGATCATGGGGTCGCTAAGAGTCGGACATGACTGAGCAACTTCACCTTCACTGTTCACTTTCATGCATTGGAGAAGGAAATGGCAACCCACTCCAGTGTTCTTGCCTGGAGAATCCTAGGGATGGGGGAGCCTGGTGGGCTGCCGTCTTGTGTCGCACAGGGTCGGACACGACTGAAGCAATTTAGCAGCAGCAGCATCAGGTCACCTTTAATTGTTTTCCCACATCTCACAACCACTAAATTTTAGAAAGTGTAAGTGCTTATTTCTGTGTATCCTTATGCACACTCACTTTTATGATGATCTTAATGAACACTGCAGGTTTAATGTGTTCTATAAAACTGCTTTTGTCAAAATGTAGATCTCCTCATGCCCCCCTGTTGTTGAGATCACACTACCCAATTTTAATTGGTTTATTTTATGTTTTTTTTTTAATGGCTTTTTCTCCCCCACCCCAGTTTCATTAAAGTTTATTTTAATCCATTAAATTGATTTTGCAATCCAGGGGTCATGAATTTACTTCCCCTTGAATTTTAACTAACTGGCCATCATAAGTGGAAAAAAAAAAAAAAACTGCACTGCATATCATGACAGATATCCATCCATCTGTGTACCTGAAAGTGGGTAGATTAGAACTCAGAGGGTGTGGTTGAGGGAGGGCAGTCATAGTAGAAGCAGCCTCAGCAGAGAAGGTGGCAGCAGGTCTGGCGCCCGTTCAGCAAGACATTTCTGACAGATGAAGTGGAGGGTGAAAGAGGGACCTGGTGTCTGCCCAGCCACATATACTGTAGCTGGAAGAACTCATTGCTCTACCTGAGGAGAAAGCACATGACTGGGAAGAAGAGAGTTAGGCACACTGAGAAAACTGAAGGAAAGCATGTTCTGTTGTTTAGCATCAGATTCTCTCAAGAGGACCACCCATAAACCTCTGGAACCCCCAACGTGAACATGACCTTACCAGATAATGGGCACATCCAAAGCCCCAAATGTTAAGTACACACTTACCCCTTCTCTTCAACTACCTACCCCCTTTCTCCTCTCAACTAGCTTTTTATTTTTTAGGCACCTGTTCCAAACTTAAGAGCAAGTCTGCTCCATCAAGAGAAACGAGAAACGTGTGTATATCACCCCCTTCTAGAAAGACTCCTAATTACCAACCTACTGAATTGTTAGAATCAAAGTAAAGAAAAATCTTTATTAAGTAAGAAAGGGTCCTGTTCCTTCAAATGTGGCAGCAGGGAACTTTTCATCAAAACCATGAACAAATCGTGGTTATATATATATATATATATAAAAGACAGAGAGAGAGAGAGAGAGAGAGAAAATCTCCAGCAATCAAACCCCAAAAGCTGTTTTAAAGAAATTAAGCAATCAACTCAGAAAGGCAGAAGTAGACCAGATCAGGTGGAAGAGAAAATAAACAAGTTAGAGGGTAGGATTATAAAAATGATTCAGTTTTATGAGAAGAGACAGCTAAGATTTTAAACAGAAGCCCTACAAGATCTATCTGATTTCATTAGGAAAGCCAAGATAAATTAATGGATATAGTGGAAGGAGATGAGGGGGATAAGAAAAAAGTGAGCATATTTTTAAAAATATCTGAAAACTCCCCAAATCTAAAGAAGAATTTAATATATAAGTGCACAAAGTGATAGAACACATTGCTACCTCAATGTAAAAGACTTCTTCAAGAGATACTAAAGAAATTGTCAAAAACCAATAAATAAAAACATTTTAAATCAGTCAGTGAAAACATGTAGCTCAGTAGGTAAAGAATCTGCCAGCAATGCAAGAGACCCAGNTCCTCTGTCTTTTCTAAACCCAGGTTGAACATCTGGAAGTTCACGGTTCACGTATTGCTGAAGCCTGGCTTGGAGAATTTTGAGCATTATTTACTAGCATGTGAAATGAATACAATTGTGCCATGCCATAGTTTGAGCATTCTTGGCATTTCCTTTCTTTGGCATTGGAATGAAATTTGACATTTTTCATTTGTGTGTCCACTGCTTAGTTTTCTAACTGTGCTGACATATTGAGTGCAGTTTTTCATAGCATCATCTTTTAGGATTCAAAATAGCTCACTGGAATTCCATCACCTCCACTAGCTGTGTTTGTAGTGATGTTTCCTAAGGCCCACTTGACTTCACATTCCAGGATGTCTGGCTCTAAGTGAGAGTGAGTGATCACACCTTCATGATTATCTGCATCATAAGATCTTTTTTGTACAGTTCTTCTGTGTATTCTTGCCACCTCTTCTTAATATCTTTTGCTTCTGTTAGATCCATACCATTTCTGCCCTTTATTGAGCCCATCTTTGCATGAAATATTCCCTTGGCATTTCTAATTTTCTTGAAGAGATCTCTAGTCTTTCTCGTTTTATTGTTTTCCTCTATTTTTTTGCATTGATTGCTGAGGAAAGCTTTCTTATCTCTCCTTGCTATTTTTAGAACTCTGCATTCAAATGGGTATAGCTTGCTTTTTCTCCTTTGCTTTTTGCTTCTCTTCTTTTCACAGCTATTTTAAGGCCTCCTCAGACAGCCATTTTCCTTTTTTGCATTTCTTTTTCTTGGGTACTGTCTTGATTCCTGTCTCCTGTACAATGTCATGAACCTCCATTCTTAGTTCATCAGGCACTCTGTCTATCAAATCTAGTCCCTTATATCTATCTCTCACTTCCACTGTATAGTCATAAGGGATTTTATTTAGATCATACCTGAATGGTCTAGTGGTTTTCCCTATTTTCTTCAATTTAAGTCTGAATTTGACAATAAGGAGTTCATGATCTGAGCCACAGTCAGCTTTTGGTCTTGTTTTTGCTGGCTGTATAGAGTTTCTCCATCTTCGGCTTCAAAGAATATAATCAATCTGATTTCTGTGTTGGCCATCTGGTGATGTTCATGTGTAGAGTCTTGTCTTGTGTTGGTAGAAGAGGGTGTTTGTTATGATCAGTGTGTTCTCTTGGCAGAACTCTATTAATCTTTGCTCTCTCTTCATTCTGTACTCCAAGGCCAAATTTGCCTGTTGCTACTGGTATCTCCTGACTTCCTGCTTTTGCATTTCAGTCCCCTATAATGAAATGGACTTCTTTTTTGGTGATCCTATAGTACCCTGTCTCACTGTGCCATATTCTTCATAAAGAAAAATGCTGTAAATAAAGGGCATATAGCAGTTATTAGTGGATTTCTCACATCTAGCTGACCTCTTTTATTTGTGCTTGGCATATAATTTTATATGAACATTAAAGCTATGTTGCATCTCATTGCTAGATAGAGTTGGCCTATGTTACTCCAATCTGGCTGATCTTGCCTCCAACTGTGCTTCTATAATCACATTAGCTCATGAGCACATTGAAAAACAAAATTGTACCTCTCACTTGTCCATTTTACCTTATTTCTAGTTTTCTTGAGCATTTAAGTAAATAACCTCATTAATTTTGGCAAGTGAGACTTATACAGAAATCCCTCAATGATGGTAGTCTTTAAATCTAAATATTAAATGACCTAAATTTACCACAAATAAGTAGAATTTTTTATTCAGTTGATATAAACAGTACAAACTTTATCTTGTTCTCTGAAATAAAATAGTCCTAAAAATAAGATATAACAGAATTATTTTGTGATTTGTCCATTAGCTGTACTCCCAAAAACAGTTGAAGAAGGGGTATGGAAATAATTAAATGATACATGAATTAAACCATCAACTTGAAACAACCTTTAATTTTATTCACAAGCTTTTTGAAACCTGATTCTTTCAGTGTTAAACTTGACACAAGCACTATATACTAAAGATAGGGAAGAAGTTTCATGACCCATTTATTATTTTTACAGTCCAATATTTCTGTCGAGTGCCTAACTTCCATAGTGAGAGGCACTGCAGAGAAACATAGATCAGTGCCACAGACAGGAATATGACCCAAGAATACCAACCAGATTTGCTCTGTTTTTTTGTTTTGTTTTTATAATTTTTTCCTGGATAAAGCACCCCTTCTCTCTACAAAATATTATTTCTTTGATTTATCTAAAAGATAAATAAATCTTTCTTATTACTAGGTGTAATTCATAATTTTTATGTATAATGAAAATGCAACCTGTGAAAGATAGTTAAAGAGAACTCGAATTTGACAAATGATACTGTTAGGTTTATATTTTTGTCACCATTTATAATCATAATAAAGAAGTCATAAAGCAAGTTACTAGTTAAGTAACCTCCTAAAAAATATCTAATGAAAAAGATACCTATCAAATTTGAAAATATCTCCTTCTGCCACACAGCAAAAAAAGAAAAGAAAAAAGATTAGTCTAGCAAAATTAAATATAGAAATAAATTAAAAGAAGAATTCATTATAAATAATTTGCATATATTGTGAAGTTATAAAATCACAAATTTGACTCTATGACTAATATTTTGCTTTCCATTTGCTTCTAGTCAATTTTGGGAATAATATTAATTCTGGTGATCATGAGGCAAGATGATTATTTCTAAGTTCTCATCTTGTTTTTCAAAAATTTTAAAGTTAATAAGGCATTTTTATTGATCATCTTTTAATGCTTGGTCCCTGGACAATATTATCTCTTGGCTATTGCCAACTTGAATGATTAGGACACTCCTAGTATCCTTGCCTGGCAAATCCCATGGACGGAGGAGCCTGGAAGGCTCCAGATCATGGGGTCGCTAAGAGTCGGACACGACTGAGCAACTTCACCTTCACTGTTCACTTTCATGCATTGGAGAAGGAAATGGCAACCCACTCCAGTGTTCTTGCCTGGAGAATCCTAGGGATGGGGGAGCCTGGTGGGCTGCCGTCTTGTGTCGCACAGGGTCGGACACGACTGAAGCAATTTAGCAGCAGCAGCATCAGGTCACCTTTAATTGTTTTCCCACATCTCACAACCACTAAATTTTAGAAAGTGTAAGTGCTTATTTCTGTGTATCCTTATGCACACTCACTTTTATGATGATCTTAATGAACACTGCAGGTTTAATGTGTTCTATAAAACTGCTTTTGTCAAAATGTAGATCTCCTCATGCCCCCCTGTTGTTGAGATCACACTACCCAATTTTAATTGGTTTATTTTATGTTTTTTTTTTAATGGCTTTTTCTCCCCCACCCCAGTTTCATTAAAGTTTATTTTAATCCATTAAATTGATTTTGCAATCCAGGGGTCATGAATTTACTTCCCCTTGAATTTTAACTAACTGGCCATCATAAGTGGAAAAAAAAAAAAAAACTGCACTGCATATCATGACAGATATCCATCCATCTGTGTACCTGAAAGTGGGTAGATTAGAACTCAGAGGGTGTGGTTGAGGGAGGGCAGTCATAGTAGAAGCAGCCTCAGCAGAGAAGGTGGCAGCAGGTCTGGCGCCCGTTCAGCAAGACATTTCTGACAGATGAAGTGGAGGGTGAAAGAGGGACCTGGTGTCTGCCCAGCCACATATACTGTAGCTGGAAGAACTCATTGCTCTACCTGAGGAGAAAGCACATGACTGGGAAGAAGAGAGTTAGGCACACTGAGAAAACTGAAGGAAAGCATGTTCTGTTGTTTAGCATCAGATTCTCTCAAGAGGACCACCCATAAACCTCTGGAACCCCCAACGTGAACATGACCTTACCAGATAATGGGCACATCCAAAGCCCCAAATGTTAAGTACACACTTACCCCTTCTCTTCAACTACCTACCCCCTTTCTCCTCTCAACTAGCTTTTTATTTTTTAGGCACCTGTTCCAAACTTAAGAGCAAGTCTGCTCCATCAAGAGAAACGAGAAACGTGTGTATATCACCCCCTTCTAGAAAGACTCCTAATTACCAACCTACTGAATTGTTAGAATCAAAGTAAAGAAAAATCTTTATTAAGTAAGAAAGGGTCCTGTTCCTTCAAATGTGGCAGCAGGGAACTTTTCATCAAAACCATGAACAAATCGTGGTTATATATATATATATATATAAAAGACAGAGAGAGAGAGAGAGAGAGAGAAAATCTCCAGCAATCAAACCCCAAAAGCTGTTTTAAAGAAATTAAGCAATCAACTCAGAAAGGCAGAAGTAGACCAGATCAGGTGGAAGAGAAAATAAACAAGTTAGAGGGTAGGATTATAAAAATGATTCAGTTTTATGAGAAGAGACAGCTAAGATTTTAAACAGAAGCCCTACAAGATCTATCTGATTTCATTAGGAAAGCCAAGATAAATTAATGGATATAGTGGAAGGAGATGAGGGGGATAAGAAAAAAGTGAGCATATTTTTAAAAATATCTGAAAACTCCCCAAATCTAAAGAAGAATTTAATATATAAGTGCACAAAGTGATAGAACACATTGCTACCTCAATGTAAAAGACTTCTTCAAGAGATACTAAAGAAATTGTCAAAAACCAATAAATAAAAACATTTTAAATCAGTCAGTGAAAACATGTAGCTCAGTAGGTAAAGAATCTGCCAGCAATGCAAGAGACCCAGGTTTGATCCCTGGATTGGGATGATTCCCTGGAGAAGGAAATGCCAACCCACTTCAGTATTCTTGCCTGGAGAATCCCAGGGACAGAGAAGCTTGGTGGGTTATAATCCATGGGGTCACAAAGAGTCGGACATGACTTAGCGACTAAACCACAAACCACCAGTGAGAACAAGACAGTAATTTACAAAGGAACTACTCCCCACCTTAGGTTATCTGCAGTTTTTCAGCAGAAACTCTAACAGTCAGGAGAAAAACTGCCAGCCTAGACTACTCTATCAGACAAAGTTATCTTTCAGATATAAAGGAAAAATAAAGGCTTTCTCAGACAAACAAAAACTGAGGAAATTCACCACCAGACCTGTATTATATAAAATGTTGAAAGGAGATTTTCAAGCTGAAACAAAATGATTAAATTACACAAAGCTGTGATCTAAGTGATGAATATAATTTAAAATATGTAACTTTTAATAAGAAACCAATATTAAACTCTTAATTATAGCATACAGTTTAAAAGAAAAGCACATTAAAAATAACTATAGCTACTACAAACTGACAATAAAACTACAGCATTAAGAAAAAATTTGTGACTCAAANAATATAATTTAAAATATGTAACTTTTAATAAGAAACCAATATTAAACTCTTAATTATAGCATACAGTTTAAAAGAAAAGCACATTAAAAATAACTATAGCTACTACAAACTGACAATAAAACTACAGCATTAAGAAAAAATTTGTGACTCAAAAATATAAAAAGAAAGGAATAAAAAGATGGAAACTTCATAGGCAAATAAAGATATATTCCTGTCAGTAGAAAAAAAAAAAANTTCTTCTTCAGAAGCTAAAGACAGCCTTCGGTTTCCTTCCAAACTCTTTTCTCTTCAGGAGTCATATCTTTCTGTCTTTCACATGATGCATATGACCTTTTCTTTATTCATTTCACTTTGTTAAATTTGCCTGATTCCAGAAAGGAGACTAGACGGTTCACACAAATCTACATAATACATAACTGAAATGACGTGTCCTTCCAGGCTTGGTGGCAGCCGTGGACTTGGCGAGCATGCCCTGTGTCTTCCTTTGAGGTTCAGGTGAACAGAGGAGGGTGACAGAAAGCATGGAGCCCTGCAGCGGGCGCCTAGACAGCACCCCAGGACTCCTCAAACAACAAGCCTGCATTTTTCCACCTTAATATCAGTGGTTTCCACTGGAATGTATATCAAACTTTCCTTTGACAGCATTTTTCTCCAGGATCTAATAACCCATTCATCTTGGAAGATAGCATTATATAGGATATGAAGGTGTATTTTGGATTCAAAGTATGTCTTAATTAAAGCTTTGAGATACTGGTGGATTTACTTAATCTCTGATTTCTCGTTCTCCTTGTCTAGCAGAAATAACAACAGATATCCCGGTCCTTCTTAAGGATACTTGTAAGGATTAGATGTTATACACAGGGAATGTTTTTAGCACAGGGAACGTGTTTACTTGTGATTACAGATACATGTCAAGAAGACTTTGTATGGCTGGTGGACTCTGGTAGATATTTATTTAGCAATCGACTTTCTGTGGCAGGGGTGTGGGAAGGGCAGGGATGTGGGAAGGGAAAGAGAGCTCTGGTTGGTAATATTTCCGGTTTTTGTGGTAAAAGCACTGTCTTCAAAGCTGCTCCTCAGCTAACAGCATGGTGCATCACTGTACACAGAGCTGGCAAATAGAAGGGGAAACAGTGGGAGCAGTGAGAGAGCTTATTCTGGGGGGGAGGGGCTCCAAAACCACTGCAGATTGTGACTGCAGCCATGAAATTAAAAGACACTTGCTCCTTGAAAGAAAAGCTATGACCAATCTAGACAGCATACTAAAAAGCAGGGACATTACTTTGCCAACAAAAGTTCATCTAGTCAAGGCTATGCTTTTTCCAATAGTCAGGTATGGGTGCGAGAGTTGGACTATAAAGAAAGTTGAGTGCCGAAGAATTGATGCTTTTGAGCTGTGGTGTTGGAGAAAACTCTTGAGAGTCCCTTGGACTGCAAGGAGATCCAACCAGTCCATCCTAAAGGAGATCAGTCCTGAACATTCATTGGAAGGACTGATGCTGAAGCTGAAACTCCAATACTTTGGCCACCTGATGCAAAGGGCTAACTCATTGGAAAAGTCCCTGATGCTGGGAAAGATTGAAGGAGGGAGGAGAAGGGGACGACAGAGGATGAGATAGTTGGATGGCATCACTGACTCCATGGACATGAGTTTAAGCAAGCTGGTGATGGNACAGATGGGGAAACAGTGGAAACAGTGGTTGACTTTTGTTTTCTGGGGCTCCAAAATCACTGCATGTTGTCACTGCAGCCATGAAATTAAAAGATGCTTTTGGTCCTTGGAAGGAAAGTAATGACAAATCTAGACAACATATTAAAAAACAGATAATTTTTAATAAAATTACTTTGCCAACAAAGGTCCATCTAATCAAGGCTATGGTATTTCCACTAGTCATGTATGGAAGTGAGAGTTGGACTAAAGAAAGCTGAGCACTGAAGAATTGATGGTTTTGAACAGTGGTGTTGGAGAAGACTCTTGGGAGTCTCTTGGACTGCAAGGAGATCCAACCAGTCCATCCTAAAGGAGTTCAGTCTTGAGTGTTCATTGGAAGCGCTGATGGTGAAGCTGAAACTCCAATACTTTGGCCACCTGATGCGAACAACCTGACTCATTTGAAAAGACTCTGATGCTGGGAAAGATTGAATGCGGGAGGAAAAGGGGATGACAGAGGACGAGATAGTTGGACGGCATCACTGACTCAATGGATATGAGTTTGGACAAGTTGCAGAAGTTGGTGAGGGACAGGGAAGCCTGGTGTCTTACGGTCTATGGGGTCACAAAGAGTCGGACATGACTGAATGACTTTACATGATAACCACAAAGCAAAATTCTCAGGCAGAGACAAAAATAAATAAATAAATAAATAAATAAACGTTGTGGGGAAGACTGAGCAAGTCATCATGAAACCACCAGCTTACAAAGGTGTACAGAAACAGAAGGGAAAAGAGACAAAATAATTAGAAGGGAAAATATACAATGTTATGTAGTAAATACTTACATAAAAATCAACCTAAATGTAAATGACTTGAACTCACTAATCAAAAGGAACAGAGTGACTGGATGGATAAAAAATAAGACCCAAATATATACTACCTATGAAAGACTCATTCAAGCTCTAAGGGCACACATAGACACAAAATGAATATATAGAAGATGATATTCCAAGCAAACATAAAACAAGAAGGCAGGTGTAACCACACTTTTATTAGATCAAATAGACTTCAAGTTAAAACTACAATAACATACAAAGAAGGACATGATATACTAATAAATGGATCAATACATGAAGAAGATATATCAATTTTAAATATATACATGCTCCTAAAACTTGAACATAAAAATATATTATTTGAACAACAACAACAAAAAAGATTTTAAAAGAGAAATAGAAACATTAAAATAATTACTGGAGACTTCAGCATTCCACTCAGCAATGGATAGCTTGACCAGACAGAAAATCAACAAAGCAAAATTGGAACTGAACCACACTGTAAAACAAATCAAATCAACTTAATAGAACATTACATCCAATAGCAGAAAACACAGTCTTCTCAAGTGCACATGGAACATTCTCCAGGATATATCATGTGATAGGTCACAAAACAAATCTTAGCAAATTTAAGAAGACTGAAATCATGACCATAATCTCTGACCACTGTGGTGTGAAACTAGAAATCAGCAATAAGAATAAAGTGAGATCAACAGATATTTGGAAACTATACAACCATTCAGTCAAAATGGAAATTTAAGAAAATTTAAAAATATCAAGACAATTAAATGAAATGAAAGAGAAATACAACCTATCAAACATTGTCAGTTCAGTTCAGTCACTCAGTCATGTCTGACTTTTTGTGACACCACAGACACAAAGGCTTCCCTGTCCATCATCAACTCCTGGAGCTTACTCAGACTCATGTGGGATGCAGCAAATGCAGTTCTCAGAGGAAAGTTTATAGAAATAATTTCATATATTAAGAAATGAGAAGGATATCAAGTAAACAGCCAAACTCTACAACTCAAAGATCTAAAAAAAGAACAGATTAATTGTAAATAAACAAAAGGAAGAATGATACGGTCCAGTGATGGAATAAAATACATAACAGAAAAACAATAGAAAGGAGGAACAAAATTAAGAACAGTTTCTTTGACAAGATAAAATTTCAAATATTTAACTAGACTAAAGAAAAAGAGAAAAGACTTAAAATTTGCAACAAAAGAGGAGACAGTACAATTGATACCACAGAAATATATAGAATCATATAAACTTGGGACAATTATATGCCAACGAATTCCATAACCTAGGATAAAGGGATACATTTTTAAAACAAACAACCTATCAAGACTGAATCAAGAATAAATTGACACTATGGTCTTCCAGGCTCCTTTATACATGGATTTTTCCAGACAAGGATACTGGAGGGGGTTGCCAGTTCCTTCTCCAGGGAATATTTCTAACCCAGGATTCCACCTGGTCTCTCACATTGCAGGAATATTCTTTGCATCTGAGCCACCAGTGAAGCCCCAAGAAAATTTGAACTGACCAATAATGAATTAAAAGATTGACCCATCCTCCAAAAATCTTCCAGCAGAGAAACTCCAGGACTAAAAGGCTTCACTGGAAATTTCTACCAAAAATTTAATGAAGAATTATAACCAATTCTCCCCCAAACTCTTCCAAAACCTTGATAAGGGAACACTTTCAAACCCCATTTTAGAAAGCTGATTTTTAAAGATGCCACAATTAAAACTATAGTCTGGCTTAAAACTATGGAATCTCTAGTCAAATATCTCTGATAAGTATAGACACAAAAATTCTCAAAAAAATATCTGTGCACTGTGTCCCAGAATACATTAAAACAATTATGAGCCACAACCAAGCAAGATTTATCCCTGAGATACAATAATGGTTTATCATAAGAAAATCAATAAATATAGTACATCACATCAATACAATTAAAGATGAAAATTACATGATCATTTTAGTAAATACACAAACAAATATTTGACCAAATGCAACATCCTTTCATGGTAAAAATAAATAAATAAAGAACACTTAAGAGACTGGGTATAGAAGGAACATACCTCAACATAATAATGGCCATATATAACAAATCTACAGGTAACATTATACTAAGTGGAGAAAAATATAACAGGTTTCCTATAAGATTAGAAACAAGCATGGCCACTCTCATGATGCCTATTCAATACAGTACTGACTAGTACTGCTGCTGCTGCTAAGTCACTTCAGTCATGTCCAACTCTGTGACGCCATAGATGGAAGCCCACAAGGCTCCCCTCTTCCTGGGATTCTCCAGGCAAGAACACTGGAGTGGGTTGCCATTTCCTTCTCCAGTGCATGAAAGTGAAAAGTGTAAACGAAATCACTCAGTTGTGTCCGACTCTTTGCGACCCCATAGGCTGCAGCCTACCAGGCTTTTCCTTCCATGGCATTTTCTGGGCAAGAGTACTGGAGTGGGCTGCCATTGCCTTCTCCACTGACTAGTACTAACTAAGGCAATAAGATAAGGAAATAAAGGCATTCGAATCAGATAGGATGATGTAAAATTATCACTATTTTCTGATAACATGATTTTGCACATAGAATATCCCAGAATGAGTCAAAAATAATGAACATTTTCAGCAAAGTGGCAGGATATATAATCAACATAGACAAAGAAATTTCATTCCTTTACACTAATAATGAAGCAATTGAAAAAGAAATGTTATACCATTCACAATAGCATCAACAAAATATGTAATACTTAGAAATAAATTTAATCAAGGGAGTGAAAGGTATATACAATGAAAACTACAATTATTTGCTGAAAGAAACTGAAGACACAAACAAATAGAAAGAAATCTTACATTCTTGGATTTTAATAATCATTATTGTTAAAATGGCCATACTATCTAAAGCCATCTACAGGCTTTAATGTAATCCCCATCAAAATACCAAAAGCATTCTTCATATAAATTGAAGAGATAATCTTAAAATTTATTTGGAACCACAAAAGGCACAGAATAGCCAAAGAGATTCTGTGAAGGAAGAAAAAAAAAAAATTAGAAGTATTATGCTTCAAGATTTCAAACTATACTAAAAAGTCATAATAATCAAAATAGTATGTTATTGGAAAAAAAAAAAAAACACAGTCACTGACCAATAGAACAGAATATTAACTCAGATTTAAATCCCAGCACATTCAGTCAACAATACAGTCAAGAGAGCCAAGAATACCCATGCAGGGAAAGGATAGTCTTTTCAAATGATCCTTGGAAAATTGGGAAATAGATATGGAACAATGGAATTGGACCCATAACTGAAATCAATCACAAAAAAATAGCTCAAAATGAACAAAAGTCTTACACTAAAGATCTGATACCATAAAAGCCCTAGAGAAAAACAGAAGGAAGAAACTCTGATATTGGTTGGGCTATGGCTTTTTAAACATGTCAAAGGCACAAACAATAAAAGCAAAAATCAACAAATAAAACTATGTCAAACTCAAAAGTTCTGCACAGCAAAATAATCAAAAAATAAAAAGACAAAGAATGGGAGAAAAATTTTGCAAATTACATGTAGGATAAGATGTTAATATTGAAAATATATAAAGAATTTAATCAACAGTAATAGTAACAATAAAAAAATGAAATAATCTAGTTAAAAAATAAAAGAAGCAAAGAGATACTTTTCAAAGAGGACATCAAAATGGCTGATAGATACATGAAAAGATTTTTAACATCATTAATCATCATGGAAATCAAATGAAAATCGCAGTAGGATATAATTTCACAATAGTTAGAATGGCAGTTTCAAGAAGACAAGAGACAATGGCACTAGAAAATGTAATAAAAGGGTCATAATTATACACTGTAGAGGAGAACATAACTTGGTCAGTCACTTTAGTAAATAATATAGAGAGCTTTCACGAAAATTACAACTCAATCCACCATGTGGTCTCAAAATTTCAATTCTGCATATATACTCAAAGGAAATTAAAACAGGGTTTTAGTGAGAAATATGCACTCTCAGGCTTTCCAGGTAGTGCTAGTGGTAAAAAACCTGCTTGCTAATGCAGGAGACCTAAAAGATGTAAGTTCATCCATGGCTGGGGAAGATCCACTGGAAGAGGGCATGGCTACCCACTCCAGTATTCTTGCCTGGAGAATCCCATGGACAGAGGCTCCTGGAAGGCTACAGTCCATAGGGTTTCACAGAATTGAACACAACTGAAGTGTCTTAGCATGACGTAGGCAGGAATCCCTTAGAAGAAATGGAGCTGCCATCACAGTCAACAAAATAGTCCAAAATGCAGTACTTGGATACAGTCTCAAAAATGACAAATGCTTTCTGTTCGTTTTCAAGGCAAACCATTCAATATCACAGTAATCCAAGTCTATACTCCAACCAGTTGTGCTGAAGAAGCTGAAATTGAATGATTCTACGAAGACCCATAAAACCTTTTAGAACTAACACCCTAAAAAGATGTCCTTTTCATTTTAGGGACTGAAATACAAAAGTAGGAAGTCAGCAGATATCTGTAGTAACAGGCAAATTTGGCCTTGGCGTACAGAATGAAGCAGGGCAAAGACTAATAGAGTTTTGCCCAGAGAACGCACTGGCCATAGCAAACACCCTCTTCCAACAATACAAGAGAAGACTCTATAGATGGACATCACCAGATGGTCAACACTGAAACCAGATTGATTATATTCTATGCAGCCAAAGATGGAGAAGCTCTATACAGTCAGCAAAAACAAGACCAGGAGCTGACTGTGGCTTAGATCATGAACTTCTTATTGCCAAATTCAAACTTAAATTGAAGAAAATAGGGAAAACCACTAGACTATTCAGGTATGACCTAATCAAATCCCTTATGACTATACAGTGGAAGTGCAAAATAGATTTAAGGGACTAGATCTAATAGACAAAGTGCCTGATGAACTATGGACAGAGGTTCATGACATTGTATAGGAGACGAGAATCAAGATGATCTCCAAGAAAAAGAAATGCAAAAAAGCAAAATGGCTGTCTGAGGCGGCCTTACAAGTAGCTGTGAAAAAAAAGAGAAGCCAAAAGCAAAGGAGAAAAGGAAAGCTATACCCATTTGAATGCAGAGTTCCAAAGAATAGCAAGGAGAGATAAGAAAGCCTGCCTCAGCAATCAATACAAAGAAATAGATAAAAACAATAAAATGAGAAATACTAGAGATCTCTTCAAGAAAATTAGAGATATCAAGGGAACATTTCATGCAAAGATGAGCTCAATAAAGGACAGAAATGGTATGAACCTGACAGAAGCAGAAGATATTAAGAAGAGGTGGCAAGAATACACAGAAGAACTATACAAAAAAA
>SJYW01031157.1:906649-924793 GCA_006410735.1 Raphicerus campestris | reverse complement strand
ATCCCTGGGTCGGGAAGATACCCTGGAGAAGGAAATGGCAATCCACTCCAGTATTCTTGCCTGGAGAATCCCATGGATGGAGAAGCCTAGTAGGTTACAGTCCATGGGGTGGAAAGAGTCGGACATGACTGAGTGACTTCACCTTCACCTTTCACCTTCACCTTTACTCCTTGGAAGGAAAGTTATGACCAATCTAGACAGCATATTCAAAAGCAGAGACATTACTTTGTCAAAAAAGGTCCATCTAGTCAAGGCTATGGTTTTTCCAGTGGTCGTGTATGGATTTGAGTTGGACTATAAAGAAAGCTTAGTGCTGAAGAATTGATGCTTTTGAACTGTGGTGTTGGAGAACACTCTTGAGAGTCCCTTGGACTGCAAGGAGATCCAACCAGTCCATCCTAAAGGAAATCAGTCCTGGGTGTTCATTGGAGGGACTGATGATGAAGCTGAAATTCCAATACTTTAGCCACATGATGTGAAGAGCCGACTCATATGAAAAGACCCTGATGTTTGGATTGATTGAAGGCCAGAGGAGAATGGGACGACAGGATGAGATGGATAGATGGCAGCACTGACTCAGTGACTCAGTAACCTTGGGAGTTGGTGATAGACAGGGAGGCTTCGTGTGCTGTTGTTCATGGAGTCACAAAGAGTCGGACATGACTGTGTGATGGAACTGAACTGAATTGAAATGTCTTATCATGCATATATACACTCCTCCATTTACTGCAGGCTTATTCACAATTGCCAAGATATGGAAACAACCCATAATCCCATTAACATATGAATATATTAGGCAGAAATCTGGGCAAGAGCAATGAGTGGTGGCCTAGCTGAAAAGATTACAAACTTATCTCTAAACCCCAGACCAGACATGCCCAGGAGAGTTCACAGACATGCTACAAAAATAACCACAGAGACTTTTCCAACTCCTGTGCATGTGCCCCTAGGCACACATAGATCCTAACTAACTAAAGGAGTTTCTCCAATTCAGGCACATGCATCTCTGATACACAGTTATGTTCTCAACTAATCTTAGGCAGCCAGGAGCCCATTAAGGGTTCACAAATATTTCATACTACTGATTGTAACAGACTGAATTATGGGAAAGACATGGATAATAGAGCCTGTCATTATGTAACTTGCAACTGTCAAACAAAGCTCTCTGTCCATGCCATCCTAGATGAATATGAAAAAGTCCTATTTTCCATGCATCCAGACACTCCCCATTCCCTGATTGGCCTTGAGTATACACCCTTTTGATTTCCCTCTCCTGATTGGTGACATGTATGACTGAGGGCAGGAGGAGAAAGAGACGACAGAGGATGAGATAGTTGGATGGCATCACCAACTCAATGGACAAGAGTTTGAACAAACTCTGGGAAATAGTGAAGGACAGGGAATCCTGATATGCAGCTGTACATGGGATCACAAATAGTCAGACACAACTTAGTGACTAAACAACAACAAAAACAACAAGCCCTGTTTTGCACAATGCAGAACCAAGAGGAGGAGATGGAAAGTATAAAAAGAAAAGCCAAGATGGATTGTTGTCACTTCTTTGGAGTCAGCATGGTTCCGTGTTTTGGGATTTACTATCTGCTGTCTGTTTAATAAAAGTTATGTCTGTTTGAGCTCTAACTGAGCTATAACTAGTCTGTTGTTTCAAGTTCTTTCTATGATGAGACAAGAGTTGAGAAATCAGCCTGCGTGAACTGCAATTATTTCATCATTCCAAATCATTGTTAAGATGTGACAAGAACGGAGGGAGAGAAATAAACCAGCTTAACAAATGGATATAAAGATGTACATATTCACAAGAAATATTCAATGATGAGGAAAGAGGCTGTCCTTCCACTTGTTACAAACATGGATGGACTCTGAGCACTTTATGCTAAAGCAAGGTAAGTTATATAGAGAAAGACAAAAACTCCATCAGATCACTTGTATGTGGAATCTAAAAAAGTTAAAATTGGACAAAACAGAGTAAAATGGTGATCACCAGGAGATGGAAGAGAATGGATAAGGGTGGATTTTGTTTAAAGATACAAACTTTTAATAAGTAGTAAATAAACCATAGAGATCTAAGACACCGTACAATGAATATAGATAATAATACTATACTATAATTGTGTAATATGATCAATCACTACATTGGCAATGATATTGCAATATATAAAATATGTTATGTTGTATACCTTAAAATTACATAATGTCACATGTTTATTTTAGTTTTAAATAGGCAAATATTTATATAAAACAGCTATATATTATAAACATGTATTTACATATATAAACATTAATATATTATTTTAAGATACATGTAAATGACCAAATGGCACAAAAAGTTGCTCAAAATATGTGTCATTAGAGAAATACAAGTTAAAACTACAATGAGATATCACTTCATATTTTCTGCTGCTGCTAAGTCACTTCAGTCGTGTCTGACTCTGTGCGACCCCATAGACAGCAGCCCACCAGGCTCCCCCATCCCTGGGATTCTCCAGGCAAGAACACTGGAGTGGGTTGTCATTTCCTTCTCCAATGCATGAAGGTGAAAAGTGAAAGTGAAGCCATTCAGTCGTGTCAGACTCCTCAAGACACCATGGACTGCAGCCTACCAGGCTCCTCCGTCCATGGGATTTTCCAGGCAAGAATACTGGAGTGGGGTGCCGTTGCCTTCTCCAGTGGCTTAATTCAAAAAGATAAAAAAAGAAAGTGTGTTAGAAAGCATGTGGGAATTGGAATCCTCATATATTGCTGATAGGAATGTAAAATGATTCAGTTTTTCTGGAAAACAGTTGAGCAGTTCCTCAGAAAGATAAACATAAAGTTCCATATGGCCCAGCAATTCTGTTTCTATAATAGGTATGTACCCAGGAGAATTGAAAAATGTAAGTTCCTGCAAAAATGTGAACACAAATATTTATAGCAGCATTATTCATAATGGGCAGAAAGTAAAAATTGATAAATAAATAAATAAATATATATATATATACACATACATATAATTTATACAACAATATATGTTTCAGCTAAAAAAAGGAACAAATACATTCTGGAGCATGGACAAATCTGGAAGCCATTTTACTAAATGAAATAATCCAAGTACAAAAGATCATATATTATGAGATTATATTGATACAAAATGTCCAGAAGAATCTAGAGGGACAGATAACAGATTAATGGTGGAAAAAGACTGGGGAAGGATGTTGAAATGGACAGTGATTTTTAGTGTGTGTTGAGATCTCTTGTCTGAGAAAAATGTTCTAAAATTACCAAAAAAAAAAAAAAAAGTGACAGTGGTATGGCTATGTGAAAATAATAAAAATCATTAAATCATAGATATATAAAGGTTATTTTATAGTATACAAACTATATTTCAATTAAATAATGATAAATAACTATCAAATCCACCTACTTGTCATCTACTTGATTAATGTGAAAGTTACTCAGTTGTGTCCAGTTTTTTGCAACCCCATGGCCTATATGTGAAAGTGAAGTCACTAAGACCTGTTAGACTCTTTGTGAACCCATGGACTGTAACCTATCAAGCTCCTCCAACCATGGGATTTCCCAGGCAAGACTGCTGGAATGGGTTGCCATTTCCTTCTCCAAGGGATCTTCCCAACCCAGGAATCGAAACCAGGTCTCCTGCATTTCAGGCAGACGCTTTACCATCTGAGCCACCAGGGAAGCCCCATAAGCTATATAGTCCATGGAATTCTCCAGGCCAGAATACTGGAGTGGATAGCCTTTCTCTCCTCCAGGAAAGCTTCCCCATCCAGGGATTGAACCCAGGTCTCCCACCCTGCAGGCTCTTTACCAGCTGAGCCACAAGGGAAGCCCAATAATACTGGAGTGGGTAGCTTATCCCTTCTCCAGGGGATCTTCCCAATTCAGGAAGAACTGGGGTCTCTTGCATTGCAGCGGATTCTTTACCAACTGAATTATCAGGGAAGCCTACTTGATTATTTGACATATCAAATTTACTTTCTGAAACTCAGTTTTTTGCCTGCAGAAATATCAATAAACACTAATGACAACAAGGAAATACTCCTTCCAGTTTTTCAAAATTTAGTAAGTGACAAGTCTATTTGCCAGTTGTCCAAGTCAAAATCTTAAAGTATTACTTGTTTCTCTATCATATCGTGATAGTAAATTCCAGAAATTTTGCCTTTCAAAAATGTCCATTTTTAAAAATTGAAATAAAATCCACATAACATGAAACTACTTTTTCAAGTTATGTAATTTACAGGTTTTTAGTTTATTTAAAAATTGTGTCATCATTATCATTATCTAATTACAGAACATTTTCAACAGCAAAATAAACAAAAACAAAATAAAAAACTTAGGACTTGTTTGTCTTATTCCTGACTTAGAGGATAAACTTTCAGTCTTGCACTCATAAGTATAGCTTGTGCGTGCTCAGTCATGTCTGACTCTTTGCAATCCCATGAACTATAAACGTCCAGATTTCCTGTCTATGAAATTTTCCAGGTAAGAATCCTGGAGTGGGTTACCCCTTTCTACTCCAGCGTATCTTTCTGATGCAAGATCAAACCCACCTCTCCTGATTCTCTTGCATTGACATGTGGATTCTTTACCACTGTGCAACCTGGGAAGCCCCAAACATATTTTAGCTCTGAGTTTTTCATGGATGTCTTTTTTCAGGTTGAAGAATTTTCATTTTATTTCTAGTCTGTTGGATATCTTTTCAAGAAATAGTGCTGTGTTTTATCAAATACTTTTTGCATCTATTGAGATAATCATGTATTTTACCCCTAAATATCCATATCTAACTACTTACTACTTCTCAGCAATTTCCAATTACTACTTGGATCAAATTATTATCATTTACGTAGGTTATGACAATATCCCACTAAATGAACTTCCTCCTGTTTTCCTCCCTCACTACTACGTACTCCTCAAACTATGTGTAATACTCTTCTAAAACATAAATCACATTGTGTCACTCTTTTCCTTTCATTTTCCAAAGGCCTCTATTTCCCAAAGAGTAAAATCTAAATCCCTTACCAAAACCAAATGACCTTCTGTATTATGCTTCTTTCATAGTCATACCTCACATCTTACAACTCTTTATCTCTTAAAATACTGTTTTACAAATGTACTTGTTGCTTTACTATACAGGAGTCATTTATTGGATGTTTAGTGAATGTCAAACATCCATGACAATTATTATGAAAGATACAAAAGTTAAGACATTCCAGACTCTAAGCTTAAAGTATCTTAAGTTTTCATAGTAAACAACTAGATACACAAATAAGTAGTTAAAATAAAAATTAATATACTACAAAAGGTAAAAGTTTTTTTAGATAGTCTAGAAGTTCAATATAGTGAGAGATTTCCCTAATAGATAAAATTAAGAAAATGTTGGTTGGCAATAAAATATTTTCATTTGGCCTGGAAGAAAATAGGTTGGATGGGAAAAAAAAAAAAAAAAGCTCATTTCAAATGAATAGAAAACAGGAAATGGATTTTCTTTTTCCTTAATTCTTTATTCCCCAGATATTTTTAAAGATATAAGAAATTCCCTTTGCACAATTTTTAAGTACTGCTGAAAATAATATTATTTTATATGTTTTGGGAATCAACTAAAATAATAAGAGGAATGTAACAGAATATAGAACACAAAGTAATACTTTTTGTATTATGATTTACTTACATGGTTATTTAAAAAGCTATTTTCAAAATGCAAAATTAAGTAAGAATACCAATACTAATGAGAAAACATACTTACATAAAATTATTTTATATTGTTATACAGACAAATCAGAGGACATTGGTGATGTTATTAATTCACTATTCTCTTTGTGGCATATGTGATAAGAATTTTACTGCAGTAATGAAATAAATTTATACTGTACTTTCAGGGCAATATTTCAATATTTAGAAAATGTTCACATTTTGGTTTAATAGATTATAATGGGCAGAGTTGTAATGGCAGCATAAATGAAAGGGAACTTTCATTTNTCTTTGCAACCCCATGGCCTATATGTGAAAGTGAAGTCACTAAGACCTGTTAGACTCTTTGTGAACCCATGGACTGTAACCTATCAAGCTCCTCCAACCATGGGATTTCCCAGGCAAGACTGCTGGAATGGGTTGCCATTTCCTTCTCCAAGGGATCTTCCCAACCCAGGAATCGAAACCAGGTCTCCTGCATTTCAGGCAGACGCTTTACCATCTGAGCCACCAGGGAAGCCCCATAAGCTATATAGTCCATGGAATTCTCCAGGCCAGAATACTGGAGTGGATAGCCTTTCTCTCCTCCAGGAAAGCTTCCCCATCCAGGGATTGAACCCAGGTCTCCCACCCTGCAGGCTCTTTACCAGCTGAGCCACAAGGGAAGCCCAATAATACTGGAGTGGGTAGCTTATCCCTTCTCCAGGGGATCTTCCCAATTCAGGAAGAACTGGGGTCTCTTGCATTGCAGCGGATTCTTTACCAACTGAATTATCAGGGAAGCCTACTTGATTATTTGACATATCAAATTTACTTTCTGAAACTCAGTTTTTTGCCTGCAGAAATATCAATAAACACTAATGACAACAAGGAAATACTCCTTCCAGTTTTTCAAAATTTAGTAAGTGACAAGTCTATTTGCCAGTTGTCCAAGTCAAAATCTTAAAGTATTACTTGTTTCTCTATCATATCGTGATAGTAAATTCCAGAAATTTTGCCTTTCAAAAATGTCCATTTTTAAAAATTGAAATAAAATCCACATAACATGAAACTACTTTTTCAAGTTATGTAATTTACAGGTTTTTAGTTTATTTAAAAATTGTGTCATCATTATCATTATCTAATTACAGAACATTTTCAACAGCAAAATAAACAAAAACAAAATAAAAAACTTAGGACTTGTTTGTCTTATTCCTGACTTAGAGGATAAACTTTCAGTCTTGCACTCATAAGTATAGCTTGTGCGTGCTCAGTCATGTCTGACTCTTTGCAATCCCATGAACTATAAACGTCCAGATTTCCTGTCTATGAAATTTTCCAGGTAAGAATCCTGGAGTGGGTTACCCCTTTCTACTCCAGCGTATCTTTCTGATGCAAGATCAAACCCACCTCTCCTGATTCTCTTGCATTGACATGTGGATTCTTTACCACTGTGCAACCTGGGAAGCCCCAAACATATTTTAGCTCTGAGTTTTTCATGGATGTCTTTTTTCAGGTTGAAGAATTTTCATTTTATTTCTAGTCTGTTGGATATCTTTTCAAGAAATAGTGCTGTGTTTTATCAAATACTTTTTGCATCTATTGAGATAATCATGTATTTTACCCCTAAATATCCATATCTAACTACTTACTACTTCTCAGCAATTTCCAATTACTACTTGGATCAAATTATTATCATTTACGTAGGTTATGACAATATCCCACTAAATGAACTTCCTCCTGTTTTCCTCCCTCACTACTACGTACTCCTCAAACTATGTGTAATACTCTTCTAAAACATAAATCACATTGTGTCACTCTTTTCCTTTCATTTTCCAAAGGCCTCTATTTCCCAAAGAGTAAAATCTAAATCCCTTACCAAAACCAAATGACCTTCTGTATTATGCTTCTTTCATCCTCATACCTCACATCTTACAACTCTTTATCTCTTAAAATACTGTTTTACAAATGTACTTGTTGCTTTACTATACAGGAGTCATTTATTGGATGTTTAGTGAATGTCAAACATCCATGACAATTATTATGAAAGATACAAAAGTTAAGACATTCCAGACTCTAAGCTTAAAGTATCTTAAGTTTTCATAGTAAACAACTAGATACACAAATAAGTAGTTAAAATAAAAATTAATATACTACAAAAGGTAAAAGTTTTTTTAGATAGTCTAGAAGTTCAATATAGTGAGAGATTTCCCTAATAGATAAAATTAAGAAAATGTTGGTTGGCAATAAAATATTTTCATTTGGCCTGGAAGAAAATAGGTTGGATGGGAAAAAAAAAAAAAAAAGCTCATTTCAAATGAATAGAAAACAGGAAATGGATTTTCTTTTTCCTTAATTCTTTATTCCCCAGATATTTTTAAAGATATAAGAAATTCCCTTTGCACAATTTTTAAGTACTGCTGAAAATAATATTATTTTATATGTTTTGGGAATCAACTAAAATAATAAGAGGAATGTAACAGAATATAGAACACAAAGTAATACTTTTTGTATTATGATTTACTTACATGGTTATTTAAAAAGCTATTTTCAAAATGCAAAATTAAGTAAGAATACCAATACTAATGAGAAAACATACTTACATAAAATTATTTTATATTGTTATACAGACAAATCAGAGGACATTGGTGATGTTATTAATTCACTATTCTCTTTGTGGCATTATGTGATAAGAATTTTANTTTCAAAATGCAAAATTAAGTAAGAATACCAATACTAATGAGAAAACATACTTACATAAAATTATTTTATATTGTTATACAGACAAATCAGAGGACATTGGTGATGTTATTAATTCACTATTCTCTTTGTGGCATATGTGATAAGAATTTTACTGCAGTAATGAAATAAATTTATACTGTACTTTCAGGGCAATATTTCAATATTTAGAAAATGTTCACATTTTGGTTTAATAGATTATAATGGGCAGAGTTGTAATGGCAGCATAAATGAAAGGGAACTTTCATTTGAACATAATTTCTTACACTGTAATTTCGGCTAATATTAAAGTTACTTGAACTGAATTAAAATAAGAATTGAAATTCATTAACTGATCTCATGAATGTGAATGATTATGAGGAAAAGTAAAGATGTATTGAATAAGACAACTGGATAAAATTAGCCAAGTAAGAACTGTGTGGTTTAACAAAGTACAAATGGCAGACATTACTTAAGGTCGACAAAAATGGCCATTCTCATGATTATGTATAATTATAGAGGAATTATCAGAATAGTGAAAATGGATTTTAGAAAATTCTTTGCACCAAGATTTTGCATATTTGCACATGAACCGGTCTTTTTCTGTACTTGCCTTGTCTAAACAATGTTGATTCATACAAATAAACACAAGAGTATGTGGCCAGTTCAGGTCACAGATTTATAGAATGCAGATGGGCATTGCTATTTGATGAACAATGAAAGGTTGACTATATAAGTATCACTGCAATGATCTCCTCTAGAGCCATCTGGCATTGTTTTTCAGAGGTACCTCTGGGGATTCATCAGGACCTTAAAGCAGTAACTTTTCTTACTGTCAAAACTACTGTAATAGAATCTGCTGGTATTTCCATGTCAATAGTCTTTAGGAAGTTTCTCTTTAAAGACTGTATTTTCTAGAGATTGATGCAGAGTGCTATTACCATTTAGTCTTTCCCCCTTAATTCGGGAAATTGATGATGAAATAGAAAGGCCAGTAATAAAGAAGATACCTAGGTTAGGTATAATGTGACAACTGTATGTGTTTTGTGTGTGTGTGTATGCATCTGAGTATAAATATATGTACATAACACTTCACAACTTAGAGCAATAGAAGTTGTATTAGAAATTTTTGTTGAGGGTAACTGAGGTGATTCTTTGAAGAAATACATAGTCTAATTGCTAACATTGAAAACCCACAAAATACAAGTAATGCTATGATAATTNAAATATATGCACATAACACTTCACAACTTAGAGCAATAGAAGTTGTATTAGAAATTTTTGTTGTTGAGGGTAACTGAGGTGATTCTTTGAAGAAATACATAGTCTAATTGCTAACACTGAAAACCCACAAAATACAAGTAATGCTATGATAATTTTTTGAATAGTTGGATAAAAAAAGACATGAAGTAAAATCATTGAAATAAAATAAAGCTAGAAACTTTACAAAGATATAACTTTCCTTTCTGCAGATCAACATTATAATCTTATAGATTAATATAAAATTAAAATCACAGATTTTTACAGCTTATATTTCCATTGAGTTGACAAGAGTTTTAGGTATAATTAGTTTTGAGGTATTGATCATAATTCTGAAAGACAGAATTTTTCTAAATTTACTTCCTGTCAAAGTAAAAAGATGCAAAGAAATCAATATATCATTGCTTAATTTTAACATTAATATTGATTCAAGTTTATTGCATGAGTTATTTACACTTTTTAAATAACAGATAATAATGAGCATATGTTATTTAAATGAACAACTCTGGGATTGCCTAGTTAAAAATATCTATAGGAAAAAAATACTATTTCATTGGACTTTATACATAAATGAAAACAGGCTAAGCACAAAAAGAACTAGAAAATAATAACTCCTAAATTAAGACCTTAGGAACTGTTTGAAGAAAGTTTAAAAAGANTAGGAAAAAAATACTACTTCATTGGACTTTATACATAAATGAAAACAGGTTAAGCACAAAAAGAACTAGAAAATAATAACTCCTAAATTAAGACCTTAGGAACTGTTTGAAGAAAGTTTAAAAAGAAAATAACTTAGACTCTTAGACAATGTCAATATCATCTAGAATGAAACACCTTTTGTTTACTTTTTTATAGAAAAAGTAAAGCTTAAAACCAAAATCAGAAAGAATTGTTTTTACTGTGGGAAATTTAATATAAGAAAGTCATTTTAAAAAGTGAAAGCAGTATCCAGATAACAAAACATGAAATATATATTTTATTGAGTATTCCAAAATGATTAAAGTTAAGATTCTGAAGTAACATTTAATGAAATGATGAATGATTCTAAATAAAAAGCTATTGGAATCATAATTGAAAAGTAATTTTCTGGTAATGAGATATTTAAATATCTTAAAATTCCTTTAAAATAAACAAAAAACATCTTTAGAAAAGTAACAAGCACCCAAATTTATAACTACTCCAAATTTATAAGTATACTCCAAAGCAATAGTAATAATCAAAGCAGCATGGTACTGGCACAAAAGTAGATACATAAATAAATGAAACAGAAGAGGGAGCCCAGAAATGAACCAACAGCTATATGGTCAATTAATCCACCACAAAGAGGGCAAGAATATTTAATGGGTAAAAGCTTCTTCAACAAATGATATAGCGAAANGCATGGTACTGGCACAAAAGTAGATACATAAATAAATGAAACAGAAGAGGGAGCCCAGAAATGAACCAACAGCTATATGGTCAATTAATCCACCACAAAGAGGGCAAGAATATTTAATGGGTAAAAGCTTCTTCAACAAATGATATAGCGAAAATTGGAGAATTACATGCAAAAGAGAGACTTAATGTCTCATGCTATATACAGAAATAAGCTCAAAATGAAATGTAGGACCTGAAACAATACAATGTCTAGAAGANCTTTGTGAACAAAAGTCTATCGAGTCAAGGCTACAGTTTTTCCAGTGTTCATGTGTGGATGTGACAGTTGGACTATAAAGAAAGCTGAGCACCAAAGAGTTGATGCTTTTGAACTGTGGTGTTGAAAAAGACTCTTGAGAGTCCCTTGGACTGCAAGGAGATCCAACCAGTCCATCCTAGAGGAGATCAGTCCTGAGATTTCATTGGAAGGACTGATGTCAAAGATGAAACTCAATACTTTGACCACCTGATGTGAAGATCTGACTCACTAGGAAAGACCCAATGCTGGGAAAGACTGAAGACAGGAGAAGGGGATGAAGGAAATCAAGACAGTGTATGGCATCATCAACTCAATGGACATGAGTTTGTGCAAGTTCCAGGAGATGCTTACAGGAGAGCCTTGTGTGCTACAGTACATGGGATCACAAAAAAATTGGACACGACTGAGCATCTGAACAACAACAACAACTAAACAGAGTCCCTGAAGAACTATGGAAAAAGTTCATAATATTGTACAGGAAGCAGAGGATAAAATCATACTAAAGAAAAATAAATGCAAGAAGGCAAAGTGTTTGTCTGAGGAGGCTTTACATAGCTGAAAGAAGAAAAGCAGAAGGCAAGGGAGAAAAGAAAAGGTACACCAAACAAAATTTAGAGTTTCAGACAACAAGGTGAGACTAGAAGGCCTTATTCAATGAACAATACAAAGAAACAAAAGTGCAAAAACTAGAGCTCTCTTCAAGAAAATTTAAAATGTCAAAGGAATATTTCATCCAAAGATGAACACAATAAAGCCAGAAAACAGTACAGACCTAATAGAAGCAGAAGAGATCAAGAAGAGATGGCAAGAATACCCAGAAGAACTGTACTAAAAGATCTTAATGACCCAGATAACCATGGTGGTGTAGTCACTTGTCCAGAGCCAGATATTCTGGAGTGTGAAGTCAAGTGAACCTTAGGAAGCACTGAAGCTAATAAAGTTAGTGGAAGTTATAGAATTCCAGTTGAGTTATTTAAAATCCGAAAAGATGATGCTATTAAAGTGCTGCACTCAATATGTCAGCATATTTGGAAAATCCAATAGTGGCCACAGGACTGGAAAAGGTCAACCTTCTTCCCAATTCTTAAAAAAGGCAGTACTAAAGACTGTTCAAACCACTGGATAATTATACTTATCCCCTAGTAAGAATATGTTCAAAATCCTTCAAGCTATGCTTCAGCATTATGTGAACTGAGAACTTCCAGATGTTCACTCTGCATTTAGAAAAGGTAGAGGAACCAGAGAATAACTTACAACATTCACTGAATTGTAGAGAAAGTAAGGGAATTCCAGAAAAACATCTACCTCCGTGTCATTGACTACACTAAAACTTTTGACTGTGTGGATCATAACAAACTGCAGAAAACTCTTAAAGATATGGAAATATCAGGCCATCTTACCTGTCTCCTTAGAAATCTTATGCAGTTCAAGAACCAACAGTTAGAACCCTCTGTGGAACAACTAACTGGCTCAGGATTAAGAAAGGAGTACAAGTCTATTGATTTTTACCCCATTTGTTGAACTTATACACAGAGCACATCATGTGAAATGATGGGCTTGGTGATTTACAAGCTGGAATCAAGATTGCTGGGAGAAATATCAACAATTTCAGGTATGTGGATGATACCACTCTAAGGGCAGAAAACAAGGAGGAACTAAAGAGCCTTTTGATGAATGGGAAGGAGGCGAGTGAAAAAAACAGCTTAAAACTCATTATTAAAAAAAAGAAAGATCATGGCATCAAGTCCCATCATTTTATGGCCAATAGAAGAGGAAAAGGTGGAAACAGTGACAGATTTCCTCTTCTTAGGCTCTAAAATCACTGCAGAGAGTGACTGCAGCCATGAAACTAGAACACAATTGCTTCTTGGCAGGAAAGTTTTGACAAGCCTAGATAGTGTGTTAAAAAGCAAAGATATCACTTTACTCACAAAAGTTCATATAGGCTGTGATATTTCCAGTAGTCACATACAGATGTGAGAGCTGGACCATAAAGAAGGCAGAGGGCCAAAGAATTGATGCTTTTGAATTGTGGAGCTGGAGAAGACTCTTGAGAGTCGCTTGGACTGCAAGGTGATCAAATTAGTCAATGCTAAAGGAAATCAACCCTGAATATTCAGTGGAAGCTGAAGCTAAGCTCCAATATTTTTTGGCATCTGACACAAACAACTGACTCCTTGGAAAAGACTCTGATGCTGAGAAAAATTGAAGACAGAAGGAGAAGAGGCCAAGAGAGGTGAGATGGTTGGATGGCAGCACTGATTCAATGGACATGAACTTGGGCAAACACTGGGAGATGGTGAGGGACAAGGAAGCCTGCTGTTTTGCAGTCTAGGTGGCTGTGAAGAGTTGAACACCACCTGATGACTGAACAACATCAATTCTTCTAGAAACAGATTTTTTTTTTTTTTAAGGACAATGTACCAATTACCCTTATGAATCAAAATTCTATTACTTTCAATAATGAATAGATTAAAAAAATTANTACACTAAAACTTTTGACTGTGTGGATCATAACAAACTGCAGAAAACTCTTAAAGATATGGAAATATCAGGCCATCTTACCTGTCTCTTTAGAAATCTTATGCAGTTCAAGAACCAACAGTTAGAACCCTCTGTGGAACAACTAACTGGCTCAGGATTAAGAAAGGAGTACAAGTCTATTGATTTTTACCCCATTTGTTGAACTTATACACAGAGCACATCATGTGAAATGATGGGCTTGGTGATTTACAAGCTGGAATCAAGATTGCTGGGAGAAATATCAACAATTTCAGGTATGTGGATGATACCACTCTAAGGGCAGAAAACAAGGAGGAACTAAAAAGCCTTTTGATGAATGGGTAGGAGGCGAGTGAAAAAAACAGCTTTAAACTCAGTATTAAAAAAAAGAAAGATCATGGCATCAAGTCCCATCATTTTATGGCCAATAGAAGAGGGAAATGTGGAAACAGTGAGAGATTTCCTCTTCTTAGGCTCTAAAATCACTGCAGAGAGTGACTGCAGCCATGAAACTAGAACACACTTGCTTCTTGGCAGGAAAGTTTTGACAAGCCTAGATAGTGTGTTAAAAAGCAAAGATATCACTTTACTGACAAAAGTTCGTATAGGCTATGATATTTCCAGTAGTCACATACAGATGTGAGAGCTGGACCATAAAGAAGGCAGAGGGCCAAAGAATTGATGCTTTTGAATTGTGGAGCTGGAGAAGACTCTTGAGAGTTGCTTGGACTGCAAGGTGATCAAATTAGTCAATGCTAAAGGAAATCAACCCTGAATATTCAGTGGAAGCTGAAGCTAAGCTCCAATATTTTTTGGCACCTGACACAAACAACTGACTCCTTGGAAAAGACTCTGATGCTGAGAAAAATTGAAGGCAGAAGGAGAAGAGGCCAAGAGAGGTGAGATGGTTGGATGGCAGCACTGATTCAATGGACATGAACTTGGGCAAACACTGGGAGATGGTGAGGGACAAGGAAGCCTGCTGTTTTGCAGTCTAGGTGGCTGTGAAGAGTTGAACACCACCTGATGACTGAACAACATCAATTCTTCTAGAAACAGATTTTTTTTTTTTTTAAGGACAATGTACCAATTACCCTTATGAATCAAAATTCTATTACTTTCAATAATGAATAGATTAAAAAAATTAAAAACTAAAGGGAAAACAAATAAGACAAGACTCACAGGAAAGTCATTAGGTAGCTTGAGGAAAGAGAATTCTGTCATTTCCTCACACCATTATGGCTCAATAAACAATGGCCCCAAACCAAGGTGTTAGACATCATGTACCTGCGGCACTTTTAAATGAGGTGTAGTTTTTAAGGAGAGATTTAATGACAAAGGAAAAATAATTCATTGAAATTGACAGTATTTCTAAACCAGAGATACCAGGGATTCCCAGTAAGGAGGAAAATAATATAACAGAATAGAGATAAAAATATCTCTGAATAGATTGAATGAAAACTTGGTATAGGAATTTAAACAAAACTACATAGGAAAGAATAATATTCATATCCAACAAAATGACTTCACATATTTTCTCCTACATCATACATATTTATATACAAGAATCTAATGAATTTGATTCTGTGCTGTCAGACAATAAAACAAAACAGAAATTCAGTACTCTGCTTCAAATAAACAGCTGAAGGTAGAAATAAATTTTAGATATGAGAGACATGGGTTCTATAGGAATTCTCCAACTTTAGATCAATGGAAATCAAGAGAGAGACTTTCTATTTAAATATCACTAAAAGTAAAGACAAATACGGTAAACAAAAACTACTGAGAATAAGAGATATCAGCATATGATGTGAATACACACACACACACACAATAATACAGTCATTTTATAGTCCTGTTCTTCACCATAAAAAGTTTTAAGTAACAAAATAAAGTAAAACATGAATTTTGACAACTGAATAGAGATTCAATGAAGATTTCAAGCATTAAAAAAGACATCCAAAGAGTATCAATATAGAATTGCTAAAGAAAATATAAATAGCAAAAATTTAACCAAATATAGCTTAAAATCAAACTAGTAACATGGAGAATATAGTTCAAATTGCCTTATAAATTTAGAGGAAAAATAGAGAAGTTTGTAGATATAAAAGGTAATACAAATCAATAAATGAAAAACAGATTTTACTGTTTTAGGAAACTTGGAATTGAACAGATTTTCCTTTCTAAATGGAAAAATTGTTTTTTTAACAAAAAGAATTTATCTTCAAATGAAAGGATTGATGAAATTTGTTAATATCAGGCAAAATTGTTCAACATCAAACAGTAAAACAGAAATTTGATTTAGGTCATGACAGAGTAAGTTACATGATTAAATGATAGCCTTTTTACATAGATAATTATAATAATTATATGACACCACAGTTCCTAGACATTGGCTGTTAATACAAGACACATCTCTGAAATAAGTGCCTTAAGACAGTTTAGCATCTGTCTAGGACAATTTTTCAACTGCTGTAGAGGGACCTGGGGTACAAGTACAGCACTGTTTTTTGTTTGTTTGTTTGATTTTAACTGAAGAATCAGATATTAGAGTGTGGGAGTTTTAACACTATTGGAATACGTGAGACTGACCAGGAGAGAAAAACTCATAAATATAGATAGGCTCTACAGGTCTGTGTGGCAGCACCTGATGGGTCTCTGGCTAAGGGTTTGGTTATGAATGCAAATGGCAAAACATCATGAGGTTAATCAGATGCAGATGTTATGGGCTTGACAGGAAACAAGTGCTAAAATGTTAAAAATGCACAAAACAAAGCTAAGCAAATTGGAAAGAGAAATAGACAAAATTATAGACTTTTGATAACACTGAGATTAAATGAATAAATTATTAATTATTTTATGTGCTAAGTTGTTTCAGTCATGTGTGACTCTGCATAACCCTATGGTCTGTAGCCCACCAGAATCCTCTGTCCATGGGATTCTCCAGGCAAGAAAACTAGAGTGGGTTGTCATGCCCTCCTCTAAGAGCTCTTCCTAACCCAGGGATCAACCCTGCATTTCTTATGTCTCCTACATTGGCAGGTGGGTTCTTTACCACTAGTGCCAATATCATATGATTTTTATATAGTTGACAGAATAACAGTACATATAACAACTTCAGAATGAGTACATAGAACTTTCACCAAGACAGACAATTCATACATACAATTTTTACAATATTTAAATTATGTGAAGATATTATTTATCAGAGATGATTCAATTTAGTAACATTAAGGTATTTTTCAAAGCTCTTAAATTTTAGGAAGACAACATACACTGAAATAACTAGAGTTCAAAGAAGAACTCACAGTAGATGTATACTGAAAACTGAATGGCATTAAAATATAGTATATCAAAATTTGTGAGATAGCATTAACAAGGGAAAAGTAAATTTATAGGTTTAAATGCTTATATGAAAAAGAAAAGTTTAAAAACAAAATTCTTACTTTCAGTTCTGGCAATATTGCTGTCACTTTCACTAATTATTTTTCTCACTATAAAATTCGATGAGATACATGAAACTGTTATTTTCTTACTTGGACCACAGGTAGTATGTGAATGTGATGCAAGGAAGAAGGAGGCAAATGAGCTGTATACAATGAATACCTCAGTATTCTCTGGAGGCATGTTCTAGAATTAAGTATAAGAGAAGGGAATCCAAGAAAAGCATAGTAGTGTTACTGAGTTAACAAGGAAGGGAACTGAACATGTTAAGGTTTAGTTAGCTGGAATTGGTGGAGCAGAGAATCAACAGGAGGAAATTATGACAGAAACATAGCTCTGGAAATAGTCATGAGATAACCTAGGGCCTTTGCTAAATACAAACTGATCATGGGCTTGGTAAAACAGTATAAGACTTTGTATACATATAAACTAAGCAATTTAGCTTTCATATGTTACAATCAAAATTCAAATTCCAACCAGCCAAAGTCAAGTCCTGATTTAATATGCAGGGTATTCAATAGAAACTCCAGAATGTTCTTACATTAAAAATTGAGCTAAAATAGCTTCATAGGACAATAAAGTGCCACCTTAAGAAAACTTTTCAAAAGGAATTGAAAATAATGCTGATGTGTAAGTTTCTTGCATACCTACTTCAAAACAAATTCAAACATTTTGTTAAAGGAAGATAACAAAATCCAATATTCAACAGTGAAACTTCCTTTATATTCAGTAAGTCAAAGATTATTCAACATGCAAAGAAACTGAAAAAGAACCTCATCCAGGCAATAGAACTATCCATCATTAGGAAAAGACAGATCTAAAAATGACAGGAAAGAATTTCTCTGACAAAGTTTTTTAAA
>SJYW01031157.1:881349-899834 GCA_006410735.1 Raphicerus campestris | reverse complement strand
AATAAAGTTAGTGGAAGTTATAGAATTCCAGTTGAGTTATTTAAAATCCGAAAAGATGATGCTATTAAAGTGCTGCACTCTATATGTCAGCATATTTGGAAAACCCAATAGTGGCCACAGGACTGGAAAAGGTCAACCTTCTTCCCAATTCTTAAAAAAGGCAGTACTAAAGACTGTTCAAACCACTGGATAATTATACTTATCCCCTAGTAAGAATATGTTCAAAATCCTTCAAGCTATGCTTCAGCATTATGTGAACTGAGAACTTCCAGATGTTCACTCTGCATTTAGAAAAGGTAGAGGAACCAGAGAATAACTTACAACATTCACTGAATTGTAGAGAAAGTAAGGGAATTCCAGAAAAACATCTACCTCCGTGTCATTGACTACACTAAAACTTTTGACTGTGTGGATCATAACAAACTGCAGAAAACTCTTAAAGATATGGAAATATCAGGCCATCTTACCTGTCTCCTTAGAAATCTTATGCAGTTCAAGAACCAACAGTTAGAACCCTCTGTGGAACAACTAACTGGCTCAGGATTAAGAAAGGAGTACAAGTCTATTGATTTTTACCCCATTTGTTGAACTTATACACAGAGCACATCATGTGAAATGATGGGCTTGGTGATTTACAAGCTGGAATCAAGATTGCTGGGAGAAATATCAACAATTTCAGGTATGTGGATGATACCACTCTAAGGGCAGAAAACAAGGAGGAACTAAAGAGCCTTTTGATGAATGGGAAGGAGGCGAGTGAAAAAAACAGCTTAAAACTCATTATTAAAAAAAAGAAAGATCATGGCATCAAGTCCCATCATTTTATGGCCAATAGAAGAGGAAAAGGTGGAAACAGTGACAGATTTCCTCTTCTTAGGCTCTAAAATCACTGCAGAGAGTGACTGCAGCCATGAAACTAGAACACAATTGCTTCTTGGCAGGAAAGTTTTGACAAGCCTAGATAGTGTGTTAAAAAGCAAAGATATCACTTTACTCACAAAAGTTCATATAGGCTGTGATATTTCCAGTAGTCACATACAGATGTGAGAGCTGGACCATAAAGAAGGCAGAGGGCCAAAGAATTGATGCTTTTGAATTGTGGAGCTGGAGAAGACTCTTGAGAGTCGCTTGGACTGCAAGGTGATCAAATTAGTCAATGCTAAAGGAAATCAACCCTGAATATTCAGTGGAAGCTGAAGCTAAGCTCCAATATTTTTTGGCATCTGACACAAACAACTGACTCCTTGGAAAAGACTCTGATGCTGAGAAAAATTGAAGACAGAAGGAGAAGAGGCCAAGAGAGGTGAGATGGTTGGATGGCAGCACTGATTCAATGGACATGAACTTGGGCAAACACTGGGAGATGGTGAGGGACAAGGAAGCCTGCTGTTTTGCAGTCTAGGTGGCTGTGAAGAGTTGAACACCACCTGATGACTGAACAACATCAATTCTTCTAGAAACAGATTTTTTTTTTTTTTAAGGACAATGTACCAATTACCCTTATGAATCAAAATTCTATTACTTTCAATAATGAATAGATTAAAAAAATTAAAAACTAAAGGGAAAACAAATAAGACAAGACTCACAGGAAAGTCATTAGGTAGCTTGAGGAAAGAGAATTCTGTCATTTCCTCACACCATTATGGCTTAATAAACAATGGCCCCAAACCAAGGTGTTAGACATCATGTACCTGCGGCACTTTTAAATGAGGTGTAGTTTTTAAGGAGAGATTTAATGACAAAGGAAAAATAATTCATTGAAATTGACAGTATTTCTAAACCAGAGATACCAGGGATTCCCAGTAAGGAGGAAAATAATATAACAGAATAGAGATAAAAATATCTCTGAATAGATTGAATGAAAACTTGGTATAGGAATTTAAACAAAACTACATAGGAAAGAATAATATTCATATCCAACAAAATGACTTCACATATTTTCTCCTATATCATACATATTTATATACAAGAATCTAATGAATTTGATTCTGTGCTGTCAGACAATAAAACAAAACAGAAATTCAGTACTCTGCTTCAAATAAACAGCTGAAGGTAGAAATAAATTTTAGATATGAGAGACATGGGTTCTATAGGAATTCTCCAACTTTAGATCAATGGAAATCAAGAGAGAGACTTTCTATTTAAATATCACTAAAAGTAAAGACAAATACGGTAAACAAAAACTACTGAGAATAAGAGATATCAGCATATGATGTGAATACACACACACACACACAATAATACAGTCATTTTATAGTCCTGTTCTTCACCATAAAAAGTTTTAAGTAACAAAATAAAGTAAAACATGAATTTTGACAACTGAATAGAGATTCAATGAAGATTTCAAGCATTAAAAAAGACATCCAAAGAGTATCAATATAGAATTGCTAAAGAAAATATAAATAGCAAAAATTTAACCAAATATAGCTTAAAATCAAACTAGTAACATGGAGAATATAGTTCAAATTGCCTTATAAATTTAGAGGAAAAATAGAGAAGTTTGTAGATATAAAAGGTAATACAAATCAATAAATGAAAAACAGATTTTACTGTTTTAGGAAACTTGGAATTGAACAGATTTTCCTTTCTAAATGGAAAAATTGTTTTTTTAACAAAAAGAATTTATCTTCAAATGAAAGGATTGATGAAATTTGTTAATATCAGGCAAAATTGTTCAACATCAAACAGTAAAACAGAAATTTGATTTAGGTCATGACAGAGTAAGTTACATGATTAAATGATAGCCTTTTTACATAGATAATTATAATAATTATATGACACCACAGTTCCTAGACATTGGCTGTTAATACAAGACACATCTCTGAAATAAGTGCCTTAAGACAGTTTAGCATCTGTCTAGGACAATTTTTCAACTGCTGTAGAGGGACCTGGGGTACAAGTACAGCACTGTTTTTTGTTTGTTTGTTTGATTTTAACTGAATAATCAGATATTAGAGTGTGGGAGTTTTAACACTACTGGAATACGTGAGACTGACCAGGAGAGAAAAGCTCATAAATATAGATAGGCTCTACAGGTCTGTGTGGCAGCACCTGATGGGTCTCTGGCTAAGGGTTTGGTTATGAATGCAAATGGCAAAACATCACGAGGTTAATCAGATGCAGATGTTATGGGCTTGACAGGAAACAAGTGCTAAAATGTTAAAAATACACAAAACAAAGCTAAGCAAATTGGAAAGAGAAATAGACAAAATTATAGACTTTTGATAACACTGAGATTAAATGAATAAATTATTAATTATTTTATGTGCTAAGTTGTTTCAGTCATGTGTGACTCTGCATAACCCTATGGTCTGTAGCCCACCAGAATCCTCTGTCCATGGGATTCTCCAGGCAAGAAAACTAGAGTGGGTTGTCATGCCCTCCTCTAAGAGCTCTTCCTAACCCAGGGATCAACCCTGCATTTCTTATGTCTCCTACATTGGCAGGTGGGTTCTTTACCACTAGTGCCAATATCATATGATTTTTATATAGTTGACAGAATAACAGTACATATAACAACTTCAGAATGAGTACATAGAACTTTCACCAAGACAGACAATTCATACATACAATTTTTACAATATTTAAATTATGTGAAGATATTATTTATCAGAGATGATTCAATTTAGTAACATTAAGGTATTTTTCAAAGCTCTTAAATTTTAGGAAGACAACATACACTGAAATAACTAGAGTTCAAAGAAGAACTCACAGTAGATGTATACTGAAAACTGAATGGCATTAAAATATAGTATATCAAAATTTGTGAGATAGCATTAACAAGGGAAAAGCAAATTTATAGGTTTAAATGCTTATATGAAAAAGAAAAGTTTAAAAACAAAATTCTTACTTTCAGTTCTGGCAATATTGCTGTCACTTTCACTAATTATTTTTCTCACTATAAAATTCGATGAGATACATGAAACTGTTATTTTCTTACTTGGACCACAGGTAGTATGTGAATGTGATGTAAGGAAGAAGGAGGCAAATGAGCTGTATACAATGAATACCTCAGTATTCTCTGGAGGCATGTTCTAGAATTAAGTATAAGAGAAGGGAATCCAAGAAAAGCATAGTAGTGTTACTGAGTTAACAAGGAAGGGAACTGAACATGTTAAGGTTTAGTTAGCTGGAATTGGTGGAGCAGAGAATCAACAGGAGGAAATTATNCACAGGATTCTCTGGAGGCATGTTCTAGAATTAAGTATAAGAGAAGGGAATCCAAGAAAAGCATAGTAGTGTTACTGAGTTAACAAGGAAGGGAACTGAACATGTTAAGGTTTAGTTAGCTGGAATTGGTGGAGCAGAGAATCAACAGGAGGAAATTATGACAGAAACATAGCTCTGGAAATAGTCATGAGATAACCTAGGGCCTTTGCTAAATACAAACTGATCATGGGCTTGGTAAAACAGTATAAGACTTTGTATACATATAAACTAAGCAATTTAGCTTTCATATGTTACAATCAAAATTCAAATTCCAACCAGCCAAAGTCAAGTCCTGATTTAATATGCAGGGTATTCAATAGAAACTCCAGAATGTTCTTACATTAAAAATTGAGCTAAAATAGCTTCATAGGACAATAAAGTGCCACCTTAAGAAAACTTTTCAAAAGGAATTGAAAATAATGCTGATGTGTAAGTTTCTTGCATACCTACTTCAAAACAAATTCAAACATTTTGTTAAAGGAAGATAACAAAATCCAATATTCAACAGTGAAACTTCCTTTATATTCAGTAAGTCAAAGATTATTCAACATGCAAAGAAACTGAAAAAGAACCTCATCCAGGCAATAGAACTATCCATCATTAGGAAAAGACAGATCTAAAAATGACAGGAAAGAATTTCTCTGACAAAGTTTTTTAAAGGCATATTATACATAGCCTGTCTCTTATACACATCNGAGTTTTCTCTTGTGTTGTTGGAAGAGGTGTTTTTTATTTCCATACTGCTATGACCAGTATATTCACATAATGATCATATAAAACCATTTCATCTCTCTATATATATGTATATATCCATGCATCTTTGCATATTTCTGCTTATTTTTCTATCACTTCCACTCATTCATCCACCCTTGTATTCACTCTTTTAGCTGTATATTCATTCAACTCTAAGATACATATATATATGAATCAGCAATGATGTTTTTATGGTTATATAATGTTTACATCTGCATGGTGATATTTTGGAGAGTAAATGTTTTAAAAAATAATATTCATCTTTTCTATTGTGTTTACTCAAGTATGTTAGTTATTGCAATTGCAGTATTATTAAAATGATTACTTTCTTACATACAATTTTTATTGCCATAGGTGCATGCTTCTCAGAGAAGGGTTACTTTCTGCTTAGTATATGGAACTGTATGTGTCAATATTCCTATTATGTATATAGTAATTCATTGTTAAATAGGAAGTGTGTTCTTAGAAGATGTCGCTCAGAGGGAAAATGTATTAAGCAAACCCAGTAAGAGGTTAGGAGAACTAGCTGAGATGAGACTGTGCTTCAGAATATTTCTGCAAGCACTCCTCATAAGCTTAGCATCCCATGCTGTTCAACATCTTGGTTAAAGTGATATTGATACTTTATTTTTACCTGCTCTAGAAGTATAAACAAATGAACTTATTTTAGCTGCCTGATATAAATGCCTTTATATTTTAAGAAGTTTTAATTTTACACTGAAAAGGAAAATTAAAGGATGATACTACTGATAAATATGCCTCATACTCATATTTATTGATATGTAAATTGAATTTGGTCCATAAGACATTTTTTCTCTAAGAAAGTAAATCTATTTTAGCCCTGTTAACTTTAGTAAAATGTCTAAAATATGCTATTTATGAGAGGCTAGCATTGCACTTCTTATAATTACATTATTTAACCAAGTAACCTCAACTTAGAGAAAGGTTGTTTACCTGAAAGTTTAGACTATAGCTCTATTCAGTTCCTAGNTAATTTTACACTGAAAAGGAAAATTAAAGGATGATACTACTGATAAATATGCCTCATGCTCATATTCATTGATATGTAAATTGAATTTGGTCCATAAGACATTTTTTCTCTAAGAAAGTAAATCTATTTTAGCCCTGTTATCTTTAGTAAAATGTCTAAACTATGCTATTTATGAGAGGCTAGCATTGCACTTCTTATAATTACATCATTTAACCAAGTAACCTCAACTTAGAGAAAGGTTGCTTACCTGAAAGTTTAGACTATAGCTCTATTCAGTTCCTAGGGATATTTATAATACTGCAAATGTGGTAAAGGACTATACCACATGTTGAGTTCTTCAGTATAATTTGCCACTAGCTGTGGGCCTTATGCAGTAAGGCTTGATGAAAACCTTCTATCGTCTTTACAAATGATTTTTAGTTACAGATTCTTACAATCTCCTCCAAATGACTTGTAGTGCTCTTATTTTCATCTAACTGCAGCAATTTGCAGCCCTGAACTAGTTATTTTCAGCACATGCTTTGCCTGGCACTATTATTTTAAACAATGAGTTTGGATTTCCTATTTATTTCTGTGGTGTTTAAGGATATTGTTGAAAGAAGCCTCATCTATCCTGTCAGGAGGAAAATTACGCCCAGTGAAATAACATCCTAAACTGATTATTGATGGTGACTAGACAACATGACTAGATATTTCTTACTTCACAGCACATTACTCATGATTAGCAACAATATTAAGGTTTCTTTTTTTAAATTATAAATGAATTGAGGTTGTCATTAATTTTCTACTCAGATTCAGTGGCAACCACTAAATGTGGTTTCAAAAAGGTAGGCACTATTATCAAACTGACTAGATTTGAAATTTAATTTTATCTTATCTTCTTTCTGTGGCACTAGAGAAGTTGGCTTAAAACTCAACTTTCAGAAAACTAAGATCATGGCATCTGGTCCCATGACTTCATGGCAAATAGATGGGGAAACAATGGAAACAGTGACAGATTTTATTTTGGAGGGGGCTCCAAAATCACTGCAGATGGTGACTGCAGTCATGAAATTAAAAGACTCTTGCTCCTTGGAAGAAAAGTTATGACCAATCTAGACAGGATATTAAAAAGCAGAGACATTACTTTGTCAACAAAGGTCCATCTAGCTATGGTTTTTCCAGTAGTCATGTATGGATGTGAGAGATGGACTAAAGAAAGCTGAGCACCGAAGAATTGATGCTTTTGAACTGTGGTATTGGTGAAGACTCTTGAGAGTTCCTTGGACTGCAAGGAGATCCAACCAGTCAATCTTAAAGGAAATCAGTTCTGAATATTCATTGGAAGGATTGAGGTTAAAGCTGAAATTCCAATACTTTGGCCACTTGATGCTAAAAACTGACTCATTTGAGAAAACCTTGATGCTGGGAATCATTGAAGACAGAATCAGAAGAGGATGACAGGATGAGATAGTTGGATGGCATCACCAAGTCAATGGACATGAGTTTGAGTAGGCGCTGGGATTTGGTGATGGACAGGGGAGCCTGGTGTACTGCAGTCCGTGGGGTCACAAAAAGCTGGACACTACTAAGCGACTGAACTGAACTGAGACAACTTACTGAGCCTTATCTGTGATTCAATTTCCTCCTTTTTAAACTGAGAGTAAATTTCTTTTTGTAAAGGTATATGCAGGTATATGCTGTAATACATGTAATCACATATACCTGTGGTTATTACATGTATTAATTCATTTTAAAATGTCTAGTTCTATATGTCTCTGTGTTAACTAAAAATAAGCTCTAAGATTGATTTATCTGTCACATTTTTATCAAATATGCTAACCTATGCCAGAAATTATTAAAAAAAAAATAAGCCAAGATTTATGGCCTATAATTAAAGAGATAAGAATTGCTACCCAAATATGTATTCACTGTCATAATTCCATCTGAATAAATACTAATACAAAGAAAATCCTTTTATAGTACATGACAAATACAGAGCTCTGAGATTTACCTCTTTAGAGCTCAGTGAAAATTATTTGAATTAGTAAAGATGACCCAACTATTATTTCAGTACCCACTGGAATAACTTCAATATCTTTGAAAAATGATTCTCTTTGTATTTAAATATTGATAGGTGGGGAAAATAAAGACTTTTTTTTTAATTCATAGGATTTTCTTTCCTCCTTTGGAAGCTCTGTAACTGTGGTTGCAATAATTTAGAAAATTGCCTGTGGTACAAATGTTGCAGAAAACCTACACCTTCTCAATATGTTTACTTACTTATGACAAAAAATAATATCTAATTCCTGAGGCACATAATTTTGTGGGAGTTTAATGCAATCAACCCCTTCATGGATCACAGCCTTGTGTTGGTGGTAAAGATGCTTTGTAATTCAGTGAAGCCATGAGCCATGCCATGCAGGACAATCAAAGACAGGTCATAGTGAAGAGTTATGATGAAATGAGGTTCACTGGAAGAGGGAATGGCAAACCACTCCATTATTTTTGCAGTGAGAACACATGAACTGTTTGAAAAGTCAAAAAGATAGGACACCAGAAGATGAGCCCCCACCATATCAGGAGGTGTCCAATATGCTACTGGGAAAGAGTAGAAGGGAATTACTAACAGGTTCAGAAAGAATGAAACAGAAATGACACTCAATTGTGGATATGTCTGTTGGTGAAAATGAAGCCTGATGCTGTAAAGAACAATATTTCAGAGGAACCTGAAATGTTTGGTCCATGAATCATGATAAATTGGACATAGTCAAGCAGCATATGACAAGAGTGAAGAATGACATCTTGGAAATCAGTGAACTAAAATGGATGGGAATGGGAGAATTTAATTCAGATGACCATTATATCTATTACTGTGGGAAAGAGAAGAAATGGAGTAGCCCTCATAGTCAATCAAAGAGTCTGAAATGCAGTACTTGGGTGCAATCTTAAAAACAACAATACGAGTTTGATTCATTTCCAAAATTAACCATTTGCATCACAGTAATCCAAGTCTATGTCCCAACCACCAATCCTGAAGAAAACAAAGTTGAACGGTTCTGTGAAGAGCCACTCAAGACCTTCTATAACTAACACCATTAAAAAAAAAAANTTAACCATTTGCATCACAGTAATCCAAGTCTATGCCCCAACCACCAATCCTGAAGAAAACAACGTTGAACGGTTCTATGAAGAGCCACTCAAGACCTTCTATAACTAACACCATTAAAAAAAAAAAAAAGTCATTTTCTTCATAGGGGATTAGAATGCAAAAGAAGTAAGTAAAAAGATACCTGGTGTAACAGGCAAGTTTGGCCTTGGAGTATAAATTGAAGCATGACGAAGGCTAACAGAATTCTGTCAAGACTGGTTATAGCAAACACACTTTTCCAACAACACAGGAGGGGACGTTATGCATGGACATCACCAGATGGTCAATACCGAAATCAGATTGACTATATGATTTGTAGTCAAAAATAGAGAAATTCTATACAGTCAGCTAAAACAAGATCTGGAGTTGACTGTGGCTCAGATCATGAGCTCCTTATTGCAAAATTTGGGCTTAGATTAAAGAAAGTAAGGAAAACTACTAGACCATTCAGGTATTACGTAAATCAAATCTCTTATGATTACACAGTGGAGGTGACTAATAGATTCAAGAGGTTACAGCTGGTAGACAGAGTGCTTGTAGAGCTATGGACAGAGGTTTATAATATTGTACCAAAAGCAGTGACCAAAACCATCCCCAAGAAAAGCAAATGCAAGAAAAGCAAGGTGGTTGTCTGAGGAGGCTTTACAAATAGTTGAGGAAAGAAAAGAAGTGAAAAGCAAAGGAGAAAGAGAAGGATATATCCAATTGAATGCAGAGTTCCATAGATTAGCAAGTGAACAATGTGAAGAAATAAAGGAAAACAATAGAATGGGAAAACTAGAGATCTCTTCAAGGAAATTGGAGCTGACATGGATGGACATGGATGGACAGATAAGGATAGAAACTGTAAGGACCTAACAGAGGCAGAAGAAATTAAGAAGAGGTGGCAAGAATACCCAGAATAATTGTACAAAATGTCTTAAACACCCAGATAACCATGATGGTGTGGTCACTTGTCCAGAGCCAGATATCCTGGAGTATGAAGTCAAGTGGGCCTTAGGAAGCATTACTACAAACAAAGCTAGTGGAGGTGATAGGATTCCAGCAGATCTATTTAAAGTCCTCAAAGATGATGCTGTTAAAATACTAATCTCAATATGCCAGCAAATATGGAATACTCAGCAATGGCCACAGGACTGGAAAAGGTCAGTTTTCATTCCAATTCAAAATAAATGCAGTGCCAAATAATGTTCTAACTACCGGACAATTGTGCTCATTTTGCAAACTAGCAAGGTAATGCTCAAATTCCTTCAAGTTAGCCTTCAGTAGTATATGGACTGAGAGCTTCCATGTGTTCAAGCTGGATTTAGATAAGGCAGAGGAAGAAGAGGTCAAATTGCCAACATTCATTGGATCATAGAGAAAGCAAGGGAATTCCAGAAAGGGAAAAAAAAAAATACAAAAAACCCTTCTACCTCTGCTTCATTGATTATGCTAAGCCTTTGTGTGGATCACAACAAACTTTGGAAAACTTCAAGAGATGGGAATACCAGACCACTTTACCTATCACCTAAGAAACCTGCATGCAAGTCGAGAAGCAACATTTAAAACTGGACCTGGAACACTGGACTGCTTCAAAACTGGGGAAGAAATATGTTAAGGCTGTATATTGTCACCATGCTTATTTAACTTATCTGCAGAGTACATCATGCATAATGCTGGTATAGATGACTCACAGCTGGAATCAAGATTTCCAGGAGAAATATCAATAACCTCAGATATGCAGATGATAACTCTCTAATGGCAGAAAGTGAAGAGGAAATAAAAGGCCTTTTGAGAGTAAAAGAGAAGTGAAAAACCTGCCTTAAAATTCAACATTCAAAAAACTAAAATCATGGTATCCAGTCCTATCACTTCATGAGAAATAAAAGTGAATAAGTAGAAGCAGTGACATTTTATTTTCTTTAAGCCATAAAATTAAAGACATTTCCTCCTTGGACATCACTTTGCCAACAAAGACCCATATAGTCAAAGCTGGTTTTTCCACTAATTGTGTATAGATGTGAGAGTTGGACCATTAAAGAAGGCTGAGCACCGAACAATTGGTGCTTTTAAATTGTTCTCTGAAGACTCTTGAGAGTTCCTTGGACAGTCAGATCAAATCAGTCAATTCTAAAGGAAACTAACCTTGAATATTCATTGGAAGGACTGATACTGAAACTGAAGCTCCAATACTTCGGTCACCTGATGCAGAGCTGACTCCTTGTAAAAGACCCTTATGCATGGAAAGATTGAGGGCTGGAGGAAAAGAGAGCAGCAGAGAATGAGATAGTTAGATAGCCTCACCGAATCAATGGACATGAGTTTGATCAAACTCCAGGAGGTAGTGAATGACAGGGAAGCTTGGTGTGCTGTGGTCCATGGGGTCTCAAAGAGTTAGGCATAACTTTTAGTTACTGAACAGACAATCAAATACCTTTATGATCATTTTATTCTTTGAAACTTATAAGAATTAAATATTTACTACGAAAAACATTTATTCATTAAAAGATTATGAATTTTATTATTTATTATTTTTATTTTATAAAAATTTATGTTATTTTTTATAAAAAACAAAAAATTATTTAATTTTATTATTCATAAAATCATATTAATTTAGGTTTGTAAAACCATTAGCTTTCTTCTGAACTCACATATTTAAGTAAACTGTGCAAATACATCTTGTGAAAATCCATTTCCAAATAGGGCTTCCCAAATGGCTCAGTGATAAAGAAGCAGCTTACCAATACAGGAGACACTGGAGACATGGGTTCAATTCCCTGGTAAGGAAAATCCTGGCGGCCTGCAATACATAGGGTCACAAAGGGTCAGACACAACTGAGCAGATACACAGATTTCCAGTTAATATTATCTAAAGCTATTTCCTCTGCAAAATAATTTTTACTATATTCTTCTCAAGGAATGCAACAATTAGCAGTGACTGTACATAAGAATACTTTATGTTTTAATCAATTGTTCAAACTAAACATGTTAGAGGCCCTAGTCTGACATGATTTGCTATGAATCAAAGTAAATAATTATGAAAAATGGTATCAGTTCAGTTCAGTAACTCTGTCGTGTGCGACTCTGCAACTCCATGAATTGCAGCACGCCAGGCTTCCTTGTCCATCACCAACTCCCGGAGTTCACTCCAATTCACGTCCATCGAGTCAGGGATGCCATCCAACCATCTCATCCTCTGTCGTCCCCTTCTCCTCCTGCCCCCAATCCCTCCCAGCATCAGAGTCTTTTCCAATAAATCAACTCTTCGCATGAGGTGTCCAAAGTACTGGAGTTTCAGGTTTAGCATCGTTCCTTCCAAAGAAATCCCAACGCCGATCTCCTTCAAAATGGACTAATTGGATCTCCTTGCAGTCCAAAATGGCATATGCATACTTTAATTACCTAATTTCACCTTAAATTTTTAAATTAGTGACTTTTCCAATGTTAGTAAAGGATACATTTTTAAAAATTTGGATGTTCTATTTATATATTGATTTTATTGTTTTGCCTAGACTTAACAATGCTTCCCTGGTGGCTCAGAGGTTAAAGTGTCTGCCTCCAGTGAGGGAGACCCAGGTTCGATCCCTGGGTTGGGAAGATCCCCTGGAGAAGGAAATGGTAACCCACTCCAGTATTCTTGCCTGGAGAATCCCATGGACAGAGAAGCCTGGTAAGCTACAGTCCGTGGGGTCGCAAAGAGTCAGACAGGACTGCGCGACTTCACTCACTCACTCAACATACAGACATGTCTACATGTAGGAAAAAATAGAAATGTATGAGCCTTTGAATGCAATTATATTTTACATTTTTAATACTCAAATATCATTTAAAGTTGTTTTCATATCTCACTCCTCATTAAATAGCTTCTTAAAAACTATTTTTCACATTTTAATTACTCTGTAATATCTAAAAAATCTATATGAATTTATGTCATTTCAAAGGATTCTATGTGATTTCTATATACATGGCCACATTGTATTTATTTGTATATTTTTTAATAGAAACTGCATCAGGAATAATAGATTTGAAATAAAACCAACTCTTGTTAAGCATACAATTCAGCTAGTGGGATCCAAGCAAGTTTAATAGAAAAATCTACCAAGTCTAATCATTCATCCTGACATGCACATTAGACTATTATTTTACAAAATCAATTCAAAGATTTAGTTAATCTGACATATAGCTTATGTGGAAATAAGAACTTTTGATATATTTATGTTTATTATGGATATTCTGAATTTCAGTATTATATTTTTTATTCATTGGAACCATTTCTATTTGCAAAATATTTGCCTTAAATTGTCATTTTAAAAAAATTAAGATGAAGCAATTATTACACATGAACTCATAAGTTAAAACATTTCTTTCATTTACCAGTGTGTAGAGACTGATGACTATGTACATAAGCTGTCCAAAATACTAAAACCCAACAATACATTCTCTGTGCAGCCTAAACCATTAGATGATACATCACACTTACTGACTTAAAGATGTTACTATATCTTGAATTCCTGAGATAAACTCCCAATTTATTACGATGTATTATCATTATTATACACTGATGGATTCAATTTTGCCTCCATATTAACATGAAATATTAGTGTATAGTTTATATTCTTATGATGACTGTCTGATTTTGCAATTAGCATAAGAGACTTCAGTATTTTCTAAAAGATTGTGAAATAATATTATTTTTCCTAAGATGTTTCTGACAGAAATAATTAAGACATGCAGGCCTAGAGTTTTCTTTTTTTTTTTAATTTAATACTTTATTCTGTTTTGCAATACTGTATTGGTTTTGCCATACATTGACATGAATCATCCCCAGGTGTACACGATCTCCCAATGCCGAAGCCCCCTCCCACCAGAAATGCTTTTAATTTTAAATATAATTGTTATATGATATACAATTGTTTTATTTTCCTCCCTCCAGGGAGAGGATAAGTAAATCTTGATTTTTTTTCTTCAACTTCTAATTCATCAAAGTTGTCAAAATCATTGGCATAAAATACTTCACAAATATCTTTAAATTATTTTATTTTCTGAGAAGTCTGTAGTGATGTCCTCTGTCATTTCTGATTATCACAATTTGTGTTTTTCCTTTTATCTTGCATGTATGAAAATATTTATAGGTATTTTTATTATTTTTTCACAAAGAATGAGTTCTTGGCATTTTTTCTATTGATATTATATTTCATTTATTTCTATCCCAACTTTGCATTTTTCTCCAATCTGTGTCTTTGTTAATGTTATTTTTATGTTAAATTATTATGTTGGACATGTATAGAAACATTTGTTTCTAGTAAAAGCTTTCATAACTATATATTTTCACCTATGCATGGATTTGGCTACTTCTTAAATATCTTAACATACTTAGTTCAAAATATATTCCAATGTTACTTTTCATTTCTCACATCTCATCCAATGTTAGAATTATTTATGGTAGATCTATACACAATATAAATTGTACAATACTCAATATTATAAGTATTTTTCTTAAATAAGTATAGTTAATACATAAGTCAATGGGGAAAAGGCAAAAATATGTATTTTTGTACTAATTCAGATATTTATCATTTCTCATGTTTTTCATTCTTTTCCAAAGATATGAGTTTTCATGTCATTACATACAACTTTGAAGAATTTCCTTACCTTACCTACAGTGGAGGCCTGCTCCTGATTAATTTTCTTACTTTTCTTTTATTTATTTCACCTTCATTCATGAAAGACATTTTTTTCTGGATGTTTTTCTTGTTCATTTTTGTTTTTTAAAGTTGTTTTTCCACTCTCTCTGGCTGTATGTTTTCTCTACGTTAGCCATTAACTGGATCATTGTTGCCCTGTATGTAATATTGATTTTTCTCTTGCTTCTTCCAAGCTTTATTATATATTTTTGGCCTTCAACAGTTTAAATATGATGTATCTCAGCCTGAAACTTATTTCCATTTATTCTGCTTGGTGTTAATCTTGTGTTTGTACCTTTCTGTCAACAAATTTGGAGGAATTATCACTACTTTTGTTTTCCAATTTTTCCCCATTCTTGCTGTCTTCCCCTTTGTTTTTCCAGTTATAAATATGTCTGATCTTCTGATATCATCTGATACTCTGTTAATATTTTCACTGTTTCTATCTATATTTTTCACCTTAGATTATGTTTGTTAATACACGTTCAGTATACACTTTCCTTTGTCATGTGTACTTCACTAAGTCCATCCAGGGAATATATTTTTCAAAAATTTCAATTTCCAGCTCAAGAATCTGTTTAATTCTTTTCATTGTTTCTTTCTTGAAAGTTCCTTCTTTTTTACTGAGATCTCATGCACTAAAAATATATGTTCTTATATATATATATATGTTTATATATAAACATATATATATATATATATATATGTTTAATTAACTGAATACAGTTCTAAAAACCACTTGAATCTCTTAGTTCTAATGGTTGATTCTTCAACATGGCCAGTCTTGATTGCTCTTCACTTTATCTTGGTATATGTTCTGTACTCTTGACTCTTTGTATCTTGAGCAGTTTTGGATTTTATATTAGATATTTTGCATAAACATCATTTCTTCTTTTTAGTTGTAGATATTTATTATTGTTGTTATATTTTATTCAGTGAATATTCTTTCAACATGTAATTTTGTGCACCTGGTTTAATGATGTATTCTTTTCTCTGTTAAGCATAAATTTTATCCTTAGTTGGGACTGCTTGGGTCTGTTGGAAAAATACATGACTATAGGGTTAGAGAGAGGTGTGGGTGAAGACAGTTTGTGGATCTTCACTTTTTTTTTTCTCTTATTTTCCCTACTCTCTTAAGCGTCATGCCAGGCCCCTACCATTCCCCAAGCCAGAAAAATTGTGAGCTTTTGACATGTGCACTCATTTGAAGTTGTGTGAGATGTGTGTACTATCCATGGTCATAAAAGCCAAGGATGTGGAAGTTTCATGTAGAGATCCATGTCTCCCCTCCTTCAAACAAGTATGCGCTCCCAATAGAGTCTGTCAGTTTTTGTTAGACAGTTACATTTTACCCTGCAGGTGGAGGGGTCTAATAATAGAGTCTCAGCCTGTCAGATGAAGAAACAGGACCAGCTTCAAATAATATTCTGTGAATTTTAAAAATCCATACTGTATGTTATTAATTAGCTTTACATAATTGAAATATAGCTCACAAATTTTTAATGTGTATCAAATTAAATGATAATGTAGTCACATTGTAGACAAAATAAAATACTATATGCAAAAAGAACAGGTAACAGTCATTAATCATCGTAACACATGAAAGTAACATTTTTGAGATTTTGGTATTTAAACCTCCTTTCTAGTTTTTTCTGTGAATTATGTCGTATATTATCTATTTATTGGCATACTTTAATAGTAAGAATATCCTATTTTCCTTTTAACTCAATTACCGCAAATTTCAAATTATGTTTAAACATTAATTTCAACTTCAATGCAATAACACATTTACCATAAATACATATGCACATATATGTTTCATAAGATATGCAGCAATGCCAAATTCCTATCTTTGACATTAAATACCCAAGCTGATTAGTGTGAAATTTGTTGTGCTAAATAGCCTGAGAAGAGAAAAGCATGAAATTGACTTGACATGTTAATATCATATTTTATAGTGAGTCACATTATAATTAAATGGGAAGTTCATTGTAAATACACATGGTGCCTTTGCCTTCAGAAACTACTTTTATTTTAAATAATTATTTGGGAATACTACTGGTCCCCAAAGGAGATACACTTATTTGAAAACTATTGAAGTTTTCAAGATTTACATATGTCCAAATTTAGAGAAGATCCATAGTGTTTAATTATTCATAGTGTGAATGGAAAATAAAGTAATGAAAAAATCAGCACAAGCAGTGTTTAAACAAATGATACCTGTATTTTTAAACCGAAACTGGTAAATATTTTATGCCTGATCTAGGAAATTTACCTGTTCCAGAATAAATGCTAAAGTGATATCTAAAGTTAATATCCAAACTGAAACCCACTAGCCATTAATGAAAATAAGAATATAATTAAGCTTGTTTCATTTTAACAATTAAAAATTGTCCAGTTTCCTAAATTTTTGTTCCCTCTCTAATCAAATTTGAATTATTTTTTTTAATATTTGAAAAACTAGGCTTACTATCTAATTTGCATGGAACTATGTATACATGTATTTTTAACATAAGAATCAGATGACATTTTAGTTACAGTCTGGGTCATTATAAAAAGGGTTGCATTTATTACAATAATTCCTCTGCTCATAATTAGAAGCATGCAAATAATGTTGACAGCTGGGTTTAATGCCTTTTTATTTGATTTTAATGGGTTTATCCCTAAGAACAAAGTGATGATCAAAGAAGTTTTAATTTTGTCAAGGTCATAAATTGATTTGTACATGGTTTTGGTGCCAAGTCATAACTTCAATCCCAATTTTTNGGGGGAAGAAGGAGAAGGGGACGACAGAGGATGCTGTCTCTTATACACATCTGAACAAAGTGATGATCAAAGAAGTTTTAATTTTGTCAAGGTCATAAATTGATTTGTACATGGTTTTGGTGCCAAGTCATAACTTCAATCCCAATTTTTTATTTCTTTCTCCCCAAATCCTTAAAAATCTTTACTTATTAACTATGCTCAGTAAAATTACATCTTCAAAATCCATAAATATTGGCTGATTTCTTCATATTAATGTTATGTTGAGTAGCATTTTGTACTGAATATTTTCATGACAGCGTTTTTGAGTTCACTATAAATGAACAGCAGCTGCATACTTTTTGTTTGTTTGTTTTTGCAAAGTCAACTCATGGCAGTACAATGTAGTGGTTAGAGCATCATCTCTGGAGAAGCATTATCTAGAATTTAAAGCTTTGATCTGTGAATTAGTATCAGTTTGATACAAGGAAATTCATACCAAAATCACTATGGATGGTGACTGTAACCTTGAAATTAAAAGATATATGCTCTTTGGATAGAACTGCCCTATGACCCAGCAATCCCACTGCTGGGCATACACACCGAGGAAACCCGAATTGAAAGAGACACATGTACCCCAGTGTTCATTGCAGCGTTATTTATAATTGCCAGAACATGGAAACAACCCAGATGTCCATCAACAGATGATTGGATAAGAAAGCTGTGGTACATATACACAATGGAGTATTACTCAGCCCTTAAAAAGAATAAGTTTGACTCAGTTCTAATGAGATGGATGAAACTGGAGCCGATTATACAGAGTGAAGTAAGCCAGAAAGAAAAACACCAATACAGTATACTGACACATATATATGGAATTTAGGAAGATAGTAATGATGACCCTGTAAGTGAGACAATATAGGAGACACAAAAGTATAGAACGGACTTTTGACATCTGGGGGAGAGGGAGAGGGTGGGATGATTTGGGAGAATG
>SJYW01031157.1:846425-880320 GCA_006410735.1 Raphicerus campestris | reverse complement strand
TATACTATCATATAAGAAATGAAGCGCCAGTCTATGTTCAATGCAGAATACAGGATGCTTGGGGCTGGTGTACGGGATGATCCGGGGAGGTGGGGTGGGGAGGCAGCTGGGAGGGGGCTTCGGCATGGGGAGATCATGTACACCTGTGGATGATTCATGTCAATGTATGGCAAAACCAATACAGTACTGTAAAATAGAATAAAGTATTAAAAGGAAAAAAAAGAAATTAAAAATTAATTAATTAATTAATTAATTAAAAGATATATGTTCTTTGGAAGGAAAGCTATGGCAAAACTAGACAGAGTAGTAAAAAAAGCAAATAAATCACTTTGCCAACAAAGGTCCGTATGGTCAAAGCTATAGTTTTTCCAGTAGTCATGTACAGATGTGAGAGTTAGATCATAAAGAAGACTGAGAGTTGAAGAACTAAAGCTTTCAAATTGTGGTGCTGGAAAAGACTCTTGAAAGTACCTTGAATGTCAAGAAGATCAAATCAGAAAGGAAATCAACCCTGAATACTTACTGGAAGGACTGGTGCTGAAGCTGATACTCCAATACTTTGGCCACTTGATTGGCAGAGATGCCTCTTTGGAAAAATCCCTGATACTGGGAAAGATTGAAGGCAAAAGAAGTGGGTGGCAAAGGATGAGACGGTCAGATAGCATCACCGGCTCACTGGACATGAATTTGAGCAAGCTCTGGGAGTTAGTGATGGACAGGGAAGCCCGGTGTGCTTAAGGCTACAATGAGTTGGACCACTAAGCGACTAGAAAACAGCAACTAGTTGCACTGTGCTCAATTTTCCTATCTTCAAAATAACAGAAACATAGACACATCAAAAATTCATGTAGGTTTTTGAGAATTAATATTTAGAAAGCACATAGAATGATAAGTAGTGCTATTCCTAGTATCAAGCAAACATTGTATGACAAATATTATTATGTCTTATTTGCTCTTTTAACCATTGCATATCCCCAGATATATTATAAAATCTCCAATGAGCAATTGCCATTTACCTTGATAAATTACTTGCTTACAAAAAAGTGGCTAAATATTTGATGATCCCATTCTATTTTTATATCCAAAAGTCCCAGTGAATTCATGTTCCCAGTGAATTAAAATAAATAAATAAATAATGCCCTTAAAACTGACAGAATAAATAGCTTAATTTGGTAGAATCTGAATAATGGAAGTCAGAAAATTGAAAATAGTGTATCAAAGAGAGAAAAAAAAAAAAGGAGAATTACCTTTCAATACTATCAGATAGAACACTGTGGATGTGTTTGTGGATCTGGAAAGCTAGTCAATACTTCTGTAGAACTTACTTACTTAAGAACTTTGCATTGTAGTGGCTGCATGCCCAGATAATAAAGTCTCAGAACAATTGGACTTAAACTTCAAGGCTACATCTGGTTTGTAATAAATTGAAATCACCAAAAGCAAAAGAAATCAACAAAACAGGTTTTTTTGGCAATGACACACAGGAAATTGTATGAAAGAATATGTAAGTTTGTATGGATCAAACTACTAAATTTTCCTTTTTTTGCTTTTTGTTTAGGTAGCCAAAAACAGTCATTCAACATTTTTGAGAACCTGGAGAACCAAAATTTCTAAAGTTTATTTAAGACAGATGCTTGGGAAATATTGTCCTGAGCAAAACCAGGAGAATACATCATTTTACTTCTTGATTTAAAAGACTTGCTATTAAATATTGCTCATAAAATGGACATTGGTGATATAGTATAAACATTAATTTGACCGTTGAAAATACTTGCCCCTCAGTCACAACAGAGAACTACTGCTTTGATGGAAAGTCTATTTAATTAATGAAATGATTAGCTGGTTTGAGTGTCCTTTTTTTTTTTTTTTTTTGCCTTTTGAAAGTCTGGTTGATTTCTATGTTTAAATAGAGACATGAATACAAATTCAAATTATGCTTTCAAAATAATCATATTTGGCATTTGAAGATCTATAAACATGTAGGCTTACGTTTATATGTTTCAAAGAAAATTATCATTTTAAAGTTATTAACCTGCTTTTCTATAAGTGAGCAATATCTGGAATTTAAATCTTAGAAATGTATGCATTTATTATTTAAAATAAATTATGTTTATAGTTATTGTTCTCAGCATTGGGAATAAACAGAATGATTCTGGTTCTATCCTGTGGACCTTGCCACATGTAACACTTTGGCAGTTTCATAACGTGAACGTGAACGTTCTCTAAATCTTTGAAAAATTTTAAATTTGAAAATTCATTAATTAAAGCTTAAGCCAAGATTTTTTTCTTTCCAAACTCATTTGTTCACTTGAACTACAAATTACTTCATATTATGATGGAAATGCCAAAACTATAAATTCATCATAACTAATTAATGTCTGAAAGTCTTAGGGAAACTATTTAAATCAATAAAACTCACAATGACCCATACTGCAAGTCAGAGTAAAAATGTTTATAAATAGAAACATGTCCAAAAAATGAGAACTTAGTACCATAAAACAAGGATAATAGTGGAAAACAGAGAGCAATGCATAAAAAGTGAAGTGAAGAGCACCTAGGGTCACACACAAGAAAGTTTCATATAATTTTAATACACTTAAATTATTTGTCACATCCTAAATTCCATTCCTGGATCCTCTGATCTCATAATTGATTTTTAAAATTTTTCATTTATGAATGAGTATTCTTTGTGCTGTAAAGTTCAATGAATTTTGACAAATCTAAATGTTGTATTCACTGTAGCATTATTTTTAAAAAAAATTCCACTGCTCTTATAAAATGCCTTGTACTTCACCTACTCCATCCCCTTGCCTTCTACAATCCCAGTCTCTACTATATGTACACACCTGCAGCTGACAACCGTTGACCTAATATCTTTATATGTGTTTTGCAGAATAGTATGTTCTGGGAATCACAGAGTATGTAGATATTTCAAAATCTCCTCTTACTTAGAAATATGCACTTTTGATTCATCCATGCATTTTTGTGGTTTAATAACTTTTTTTTATCATTTCACAAGATTATATTCTCTAAATGTTCCAGAGTTTATTCACGTAGTTTCTTCACCTATTGAAGGAAATTTTAATTGTTTACAATTTGGGACAATTATGAATAAGCTACTGTGAATAATTATATGCATACTTTTATGCACAGACATTTTTTAATAAGTTGGGTAAACAGAATTGTGACTGCTGAATCTTATAGTAAAACCTAAGTTTTCGTTTATAAAAATTGCAAAATTGTCTTTGAAAATAAGAGAACTATGTTTTATCCCACCAATAATGAATGAGAGTTTCTTAAAAATGTTCAGCATTGTCAGATTTCAGTTTAGTTCTGTCACTCAGTCGTGTCCCACTCTTTGCGATCCCATGAAGTGCAGCATGCCAGGCCTCCCTGCCCGTCACCAACTCCTAGAGTCGACCCAATCTCATGTCCATTGAGTTGGTGATGCCATCCAACCATCTCATCCTCTGTCATCCCCTTCTCCTCCTGCCTTCAATCTTTCCCAGTATCAGGGTCTTTTCAAATGAGTCAGCTCTTTGCATCAGGTGGCCAAAGTATCGGAGTTCCAGCTTCAACATCAGTTCTTCCAGTAAACACCGAGGACTGCTCTCCTTTAGGATGGATTGGTTGGATCTCCTTGCAGTCCAAGGGATTCTCAAGAGTCTTTTCCAACACCACAGTTCAAAAGCATCAATTCTTCAGTACTCAGCTTTCTTTATAGTCCAACTCTTACATCCATACATGACTGCTGGAAAAACCATAGCCTTGACTAGACAGACATTTGTTGACACAGTAATGTCTCTGCTTTTTAATATGCTGTCTAGGAAAGTTGTCTAACTTTCCTTCCAAGGAGTAGGCATCTTTTAATTTGGATTGTATTCTAATAGGTACATACTGGCATTTGCCTAATGACATTATACTAAGCACCACTTTATGTACTTGTCATTTGTATATTTCCTTTAGTGAGGTGTCTATTAAGATAATCAATTCATTTTAGATACATTTATAGAGATGAGTTTTAAAAACTATGTATTTTTTACATACTTCCTTTATTAGATAGGAATTTTACAGATATTGTCTCCCAGGTTCTCTCCTATTATTTCATTCTCTTCAGAATGCCTTGTGCACAATGGAAGTTTCTGACTTTAATAGAGTCCAATTTTCAATTATTTCTCTAAGTTATATATCTGATATATCATCATCAAAACCAAGATCATGTAGTTATTGTTATGTTTTCTTCTGGATTTTTTCTCTGTTTATAGTTTATATCTAGGTCTATGATTCATTTTGGGTTGAGTTTTTAAAAAGGGTGAGGTCTGTGTCCAGACATTTTTTTTTTAATATGGATATATCCTTGTTCTAGCACTATTTATTTAAAAGACTGTTATTTCACAAGTGATTTATCTTTGCATTTTTGCCCAAATTATCAGTTGACTATATTTGCATAGTCTATTCTGGACTTTCTATTCTGTTGCATTCAGAATAGAATGTGTCTATTTTTTCCTAATATTAATCTATCTTACTTAATTAATACCGCTTCCTTTTAAGTAAAAAAATCACGTGTTTCAAACCAACTTTCTTTTTCTTCAATATTGTGTTGGCTATTCTGATTTTTTTTTTCTCCTTGTAAACTTTAGATTCAGGTTGTCAATAGCCATTAAAGTAACTTCCTGAGGTTTTGTTTGAGATTTAATTGAATTTATAAATGAAGCTGGAAAAACATGACAACTCGACAATTATAAATCTTCCTATTCATAAGCATGGACTAGTTCTACCTTTAAATTAATGTTTTATTTCTATCATCAGTGTTTCATTGCTTTCTACATAGATTCTATACATATTTTCTTAGATTTATACCTATAACTTTGGTATTATTATAAGTGGTATTTTTATTAATTTCTAATTTTAATTGTTCATTATTGATGTATTGAAAACAAACTCAAATTTTTAAAAATTTACATTCTGCTACACTGCTATGTCATTTATTAGTTTCAGGAATATGTTTGTAGATTCTGCTTTTCAGATATTCGATGTTGCCATCTATGAATAAATCCAATTTTATATCTTCCTTTTTACTCTCTACCTCTTATTTATTTTGCATTAAGTGAAGGCTGCTGAAGTATTCAGCTGTAACTGTCAATTTGTCTATTTTTTATTTTAGTTTTATTAATTTTTGTCTCATGTATTATTGTGCTCTGCTGTTATTAATGCATATCTAGTTAAGATGATTATTTATGCTGGAAGACCGATACTTTTATCAATACTGAATTTTTTCATCCCTCATAATTTTCCTTCTTCTGAAGTTAGCTTTGACTGAAGTTAATATTGCAACTCCAGCTTTCTTTTAATTAATGTTAGCATGTATGTCTTTTATCATTCCTGACAGGGAAGCCTGGCCTGCTACAGTCCATGAGGTTGCAAAGAGTTGGACACAACTGACTGAACTGAACTGAATGCTCGACATATCTGAGACCCAGCATTTGAAGTGGATATTTTGTAGAGGAGAGATGAATATGGTGGAGTATGAGGACACTGAACTCACTTCCTCCCATAAACACATCAAAATACATCTATAATAAAGACAACTCTAGCTAAAAACAATTTCAGTTCAGTTCAGTCTTTCAGTTGTGTCTGACTCTTTCATGACCCCATGGACTGCAGCATGCTGAGCTTCTCTTTCCACATCAACTCCCAGAGGTTACTCAAACTCATACCCATCGAGTAGGTGATGCCATCCAATGACCTCATATTCTGTCGTCCCCTTCTCCTCCCATCTTCAGTCTTTCCCAGCATCAGGGTCTTTGCAAATGAGTCAATTCTTCTTATCAGGTGGCCAAAGTATTGGAGTTTCAGCTTCAGCATCAGTCCTTCCAATGAATATTCAAGAGTTATTTCTTTTAGGATGGACGACTGGTTGGATCTCCTTGCAGTTCAAGGGACTCTCAAGAGCCTTTTCCAACACCACAGTTCAAAAGCATCAATTCTTCTGCACTCAGCTTTCTTTATAGTCCAACTTTCACATCTATACATGACTACTGGAGAAACAATAACTTTGACTAGATGGACCTTTGTTGGCAACTTGGAGATTAGCATAAAGCCTTTTCTACAATGAAGACTGTAAAGAAAGATCCACATGGAGTCAGGTAGGAAAGGAAGAACAAAAGGATCACGACCTCTGGCACTAGCAAGGGACACAAATGAAGAAGAGGATATCATGCGCATAAAGATCTTCTCTGAGGAGTGAGGTGAGCGGTTGAGTCACACATTGCGTATTCCAGAGGTCTGGCACCAAGAAGATGAGTATCCTGAGTGAATTTGAAAATCAATGGGACTTACCAAAGGGCTGTAAGAAACCAAGACTCTATTTGTTAAGAGTGCATACACACACTTACTTCCTTCCAGTTGGAGCATGGAGGAAGCATATTGAAAACTGCAGAGCTTTCTGGCCATTTTCCCATGACAGTCTTAGCAAGCACCTAGCTTGCACTGGGTGTTTAGCCCCTTTACTCTGGCACTTCCCTCCACTAGGGAAGAAGTGCTGTAGTGAAGGAGAGTATGCATCCTTAAAGGGAACTGAGTTGGCTTGGACCCAATCCTGCCTCTGAATAAGGTAAAGGAAAACAGCATCAGTGTGCACAGAAACAGCAGTTTGAAAACTGCCTGTGGCTTTGAATGGCTTCATGAACCATCCCAGAATACATCCCAGCATGTACAGGATCCTGCTCCAGAACCTCTTGGTACAGCTCTGTCTTCTACTAGGATAAAGGCTGCTGTTGACAAGCAGAGTACATGTACTAAACTTAGAGGGAACAAATCCAGCTTAGACTGAAACCTAAGAGCTTCTGCTTCAGTATCTTGGGCTCTGAACTCATACCCGGACACTGAGCATAGGAAGAGTCTAGCATCACACCAGCTCTGGCTCTAGGTTCTCTACCTCCAGTCTATCTCTGACTGAAGATAGTGCCCACCAACATGTTCCAGGGGAGGAAATGAGTCATGTTCACTTCAACTCCAGATTTCTGACCAAAATCACTGGGCATACACTGACTACATAGGATGATCCATTCCAAGGACATTCTCTCAGGACTACGATAGATATCAGTTTCACCTGCTTTCATAGAGACAGATAAAGTGAAATAATAAGAGATAACAGAGGAATATGTCTCAAATAAATGAATAAGAGATAAAATCCTGAAAATGCCTATAAAAGATAGATACATTATTTATCTGATAAAGCATTCAAAGCAATATTAAGAATACTAACTGAACTTGGGAAAAGAATAGATGAACATGGTGAGAATTTTAACAAGGAAAAGGAGGAACGAGAGACTGAAAGCTGAAGAACAGAATAACTAATATATAAAACACATTCAGTTCAGTTCAGTTGCTCAGTCCTGTCTGACTATTTGTGACCCCATGAATCACAGCATGCCAGGCCTCCCTGTCCATCACCAACTCCTGGTGCATCGAGTTGGTGATGCCATCCAACCATCTCCTTTCCTGTTGTCCCCTTCTACTCCTGCCCCCTGGGGGTGTTAGTTCTAGAAGGTCTTGTAGGTCTTCATATAACCATTCAACTTCAGCATCTTCAGCATTACCGATCAGGGCATAGACTTGGACTACTGTAATATTAAATAGTTTGCCCTGGAAATGAACAACGATCATTCTGTTGTTTTTGAGACTAGATCCAAGTACTGATGAATGAATATGGCCTCCAAATTTATGAATTCACCAATTGTTAACACTTGTCTATTAAAAGCACAATCATGATCTGCAGTCTATTTCACCATTAGACAATGGGAAAGTAAAAATGCAGAAAAAATATTCACAATGTTCTGAGTGGATGAAAGTTGAAGTAATGGAGTGCATAAATAATTGGAAGTGACGTCCTTATAAAGAAACAGCTCATATATATCAATGGGATGGGGGATGGAGAATAGAAGGGCACACATTCAGGGACTAAATGAGTTAAAAGTATTTCATAAATTTGTGTGAAATGTAATTTGGAGTTAAATTTCTAATGTTTAGGATTACACTGGGATTAAAGAGCAAATTGTGTATATTGGAGCTATAGGCATTGCTGTTGTAGTAATTATTCATAATGTTTGATAGCCTAGGAACAGAAAATATCAAACAAATTATTGTGACTACCTGGAGTTTGTGGACTGGAAAAAAAAAGACAAAATTTTAAAAATGTAAGATCTCTATATATTATATATATCTACATGATATCATTAAAATTAAAAAAAAATATGCTGATTGATCTATGAAACTCAATCTTTTCAATCAATTTGGGAGGAAAATAAAATCAAACATTGGTAGTTTGATAGAAATAATAACAAAAAATGAAGTAGTAGAATTCAGGAGATTAAAGGTCAATAGAGAGTATATTATTGAAATGATCTAAGTGAATTTTGTGTCCACCTCTCTGTACTACATTTACTTAAGCCCTGTCAAAATTTTGGGACATGGATTTTTCAGTCTGAACCAATNATCACCAACTCCTGGTGCATCGAGTTGGTGATGCCATCCAACCATCTCCTTTCCTGTTGTCCCCTTCTACTCCTGCCCCCTGGGGGTGTTAGTTCTAGAAGGTCTTGTAGGTCTTCATATAACCATTCAACTTCAGCATCTTCAGCATTACCGATCAGGGCATAGACTTGGACTACTGTAATATTAAATAGTTTGCCCTGGAAATGAACAACGATCATTCTGTTGTTTTTGAGACTAGATCCAAGTACTGATGAATGAATATGGCCTCCAAATTTATGAATTCACCAATTGTTAACACTTGTCTATTAAAAGCACAATCATGATCTGCAGTCTATTTCACCATTAGACAATGGGAAAGTAAAAATGCAGAAAAAATATTCACAATGTTCTGAGTGGATGAAAGTTGAAGTAATGGAGTGCATAAATAATTGGAAGTGACGTCCTTATAAAGAAACAGCTCATATATATCAATGGGATGGGGGATGGAGAATAGAAGGGCACACATTCAGGGACTAAATGAGTTAAAAGTATTTCATAAATTTGTGTGAAATGTAATTTGGAGTTAAATTTCTAATGTTTAGGATTACACTGGGATTAAAGAGCAAATTGTGTATATTGGAGCTATAGGCATTGCTGTTGTAGTAATTATTCATAATGTTTGATAGCCTAGGAACAGAAAATATCAAACAAATTATTGTGACTACCTGGAGTTTGTGGACTGGAAAAAAAAAGACAAAATTTTAAAAATGTAAGATCTCTATATATTATATATATCTACATGATATCATTAAAATTAAAAAAAAATATGCTGATTGATCTATGAAACTCAATCTTTTCAATCAATTTGGGAGGAAAATAAAATCAAACATTGGTAGTTTGATAGAAATAATAACAAAAAATGAAGTAGTAGAATTCAGGAGATTAAAGGTCAATAGAGAGTATATTATTGAAATGATCTAAGTGAATTTTGTGTCCACCTCTCTGTACTACATTTACTTAAGCCCTGTCAAAATTTTGGGACATGGATTTTTCAGTCTGAACCAATGATTTATAAGGTTCCGTTTCAGTGTATTTGAAGCTTGCCTAGCCATCTGGGTTTGTTATTTCCTTGAATGGAAAACATATTTTATAAAAAGATGCAAATAATTCACAATTTTTCTGTCTGGTATTATTGCTACTCTATAGAAATGAAACCACATAGTTCATAATTTGACCCTGAACTATCTCAAATATGAGCTTCCCTGGTGGCTCAGGTGGTAAATAATCTGCCTGTAGTGCAGGAGACCCAGGTTCAATCTTTGGATCAGGAAGATCCCCTGGAGAAGGAAATCGCTACCCAGTCCAGTATTCTTGCCTGGAGAATTCCACGGACAGAGGAGCCTGGTAAGCTACAGTCCACAGGGTTGAAAAGAGTTGGGTATCACTTAATGACTAAACAACAATATCTCAAATATGTACACCTAATATAAACTCAAATTCAGAATTAGAGAAAGTATGATTCATCCACATACCTTACTTAATAAATAATGGCTTTATATAACTGGCACCTGTAAAGTTGCTCAACACCACTAATCATCAGAGAAATGTAAATCAAAGCCCTAATGAGATCCTACTTCAAACCTATAAGAATGGCTATAATCAAAAAGTATGCAAATACTAAATGTTGCCAAGGAAGAGAAGAAAAGGGAACCCTCATACACTACAGGTGGTAATGTAAATTTGTGCAGCCACTGTGGAAAATAGAAAACTTTCTAAAGGGGGGGGGGGGACAACTAAAAATAGAACTATGATGTGAACCAGCAAGTTCACTCCTGAATGTATCTCTGAATAAAAATCAAAAACACTAATCTGAAAAAAGATACATAGACCTCAATGTTCATAGCAGCATCATTTAAAATTGCTAAGATAAGGAAACAACCTTAATGTCTTACAACAGGTGAATGGAATACATACACATATATGTGTGTGTGTTTATACATATATATGTATATAATAGAACACTACTCATCCACAAAGAAAACAATGAAATTTAGTCATTTGCAGAAGCACTGATGGATTTTGAGGGAATTATGCAAAGAGATTTAAGTCAGAGATAAAATATATATTACTTATATGTGGAATCTAAAAAGGTACAACAAACTAGTGAATATAACATAAATGAAGCAGATTCACACATCTACAGAATAAACTAGTGGTTACCATGGAGAGAGGGAAGAAGAAGAGGAAATATAGGTGTAACAGATTAAGAGTTACAAACTATTATGGATAAAATAAGCTACAGAAATAAATTGAACAACCCATGGAATACAGCCAATATTTTATAAAAACTATACATGGGGCATAATCTTTAAAAACTGTAAAACACTATATTACATGTTTGTATAATATGATACATCAACTACATTTCAATTTAAAAGTCTTATGCATGTCATCAAATATATCCAATATTATGTAAAACTCATATATGAACTATCAAATTTATTATGAACCTAGCTGAATTCACAGTTGTTTCACTTAGCATGTTTAGAATATCAAAATTCTTAACAAGAGAGATAAAAGCTCACAAAGCCACTCACATAACTTTTTAAAACATCATCTTTCTCAACAATAATTTCTTTTTACAAAAAATACTCTTGAAAAATTAGCACACTGAAATGTAGACTTCATCAAAGACAGCTTCCCTAGGTCTGATTACATTAGTCCAAGTTCTAGTGGTAATTATTAGAGATGGGTCATTTAACTGGCTTGCAATTAGAATACCAATGACCCAGTTCTCTTAGAAAATTTCCCGACTGTAGACGGACACCTCTTCAATTTGAATATTTTAGTCATAAAAGCTGCTCTCAATTCAAGGTATATTATTTTCCAGATTGAAAAAGGAAAATGTGTAAGCAGGCCATCCTTATAGCCCCTTAGGAAAATCACCCTAGGTATTCTAATGCATTTTTTCAGCCATTAGATAGAACTGAAAATCCCATGGACAGAGGAGCCTGGTAGACTGCAGTCCATGGGGTTGCTAAGAGTTGAACATTACTGAGGGACTTCACTTTCACTCTTCACTTTCATGTATTGAAGAAGGAAATGGCAAACCACTCCAGTGGTCTTGCCTTGAGATTCCCAGGGACGGGGGAGCCTGATGGGCTGCCATCTATGGGGTCACACAGAGTCAGACACGACTGAAGTGACTCAGCAGCAGCAGCAGCAGCAGATAGAACTGATGAACTTAGACAACTGATGGACCAAAGTTTTCTGAGCAAACAGTTCGATTTTAAGGAATTAGGAGGAGGGTGATTATGATACATTGTATCATTCATTGGAGCTATGATCTAGGGTAAATGACATGATGAATGGCAGCTCTTGTGGGATCGATGGGAAAAGAATTCTGGTGAGCAATAATTAATTTAGCTTGAAAATCAGATTTTAAATATATTTGTGTCAAATCTCAATACATGTATTTTTTCTAGACATTCAATACTTTGCAGTTATGAGTTCTTGAATAAATGATGTATTGAAATGAAAATGTATATATATTGCTCAGAATGATTTCTCACAATAGTAGTTTTCAGGCCAGTTTATTTATATGTTCTCTTTCTCTCCTTCCTTTTCTCTCTCTTTCCATCCTTTCTTCTGTATTGTTTCTGCATCTGTATGTGTGTGCGTTTGTGTTTTACTTTTTCACTTCAGTCTTAAATGCAGTGAAGCAGGGACAGAATAAAAGTGGTTAGTGTCTACTCACTCTAGAGGCAGCATCAATTCAATTTATACAGACTATGTTGTGGCCCAGTTCTTCCCATGTCCAATTCTAGGTTTGACCTTTCATTGATTCTGAGACACTCTCCAACCATCATCATCACCACCACCACCACCATCATCATCTTTAGTATATTTTCCTATTGCATAAGTTAATTGGAGCCACACTTTATAACAACCAAATAATCTGAGTGACTCTAGGGTGTTTGATTGGTTGGTTATATACATTTTTAAAACCATGTAAAATGAATACATATGCCCACCTTTAAGGCATGAGTTTTGTAAATCTTTTATCAAAAAATCTTTCTGTAATTTGAATTGCTATAGATAGAATGAGACATTCTATGCTATGGCATAGGGATAGGTTGTATAACAAAATCAACATATCATTTTTTATTATGTTCTAACATAATCTGATCACTCCATTTATTTGCCATACATAATACTTGCTATTCTATTTGTGTAAGAATTTATGACTATATTTGAAAACATTTGACTAAGATAGTTCAATGTATTTAATTTTCAATGTAAAATAGCATCTTTTTACAAAAAAGGACTTAAGATTTTCTAATGGAAAAGAGTTAGGAAATTATATTATTTTAAAGTAATCCAAACATCAAAAAATGGAAAAAAACAAAACAAAACAAAACTCTAGTTATGAAAACCAGAGCAGCAGCACTAGAAACTTCTGGTGGGGGGGGCGGAATCTGAGCAAAAGTTATTAAGATGCACTCTTAGTAAGTGTGTTAGTCACTTGATCATATCTGACTCTCTGTGACCACATGGACTGTAGCCCCCCAGGCTCCTCTGTCTATGGACTTCTCCAGCCTAGAATATTGGAGTGGGTTGCCATTTCTTTCTCCAAATTCCTAGTAAAATCCTGCATAATTGTCCTCTGTTCCAATGAATTACACTTTTTGCTTAATGGTTATTTGCCAGGGTATATAAAATCTTAAAAGGACACCCTTTCTGTCTGTCTACTACCTAGTTCTTCTGATGACAAGTCAGAAAAGGTGGCTGCAGGGATTCTCTTGGCAATACTCTCTGTTTGAAAGTTTTACTTTATCTGAGTCAAATCCCTTATGGTGAATGTCAGGCATATGCCCTCATTTTGTCTTCAGTAGGAGGAAAATTCTTAAAGCATAATTTTTAAGAACAGTTGTAATATTATAGTGGTTAAGAATACCAGTTCCTAGAGTCAAAAGCTTACTTCTTTCTTGTGTCATCTTTGTGATTTTATGCTATCTGTTTCACCTATTGAGGCCTTTATTTTTCATATGTAAGGCAAGAATATTAAAGGCAACTACTACATTCAGGAATTAACAAATTCCTGAATAATAAATTAACAAATTCCTGGTTACCTGAATAATATATGTAAAATTATCAGTACACTAAATGGCATGAGCCTGTTTTTATATGATATTTTATAAATTAATTTTAATTGAATTTGAAAGCTGAGAGGAGATATCCCATGCACAAGTCAGGAACAGCAGCTGTGAGGAGCTACCCTACGACCAAAGTCAGGAGCAGCACCTGTGCGTCACTGGAGCAGCCATGAAGAGATACCCCTCGTCCAAGGTCAAGAAACTCCAGTAAGATTGTAGGCACTGGAGCAACTGTGAGGTGATACCCCATGTCCAGGGACAAAGGAGAAGCCCCAGTAAGATGGTAGGAGGGGTGAATTCGCATTTAGAATCAAACCCTGTCTCTTCCATAGGTGCTCAGAGGTCTCAAACAAACCTTGTGCAAACCAGGGATCTCACAGAAACTGAGACAGAACTATGTTTGAGCATCTCCTGGGTCAGCAGTTTTCTGCCACAGGGATAGGGTCTCTGGTGAGGGTATGACATAAGTCCTCTTAGAGGAGGTCACTGTTTACCCACTATAGAGCTGCCAGAACTTACATAGGATTGGGAAATAGACTCTTGGAGGACACAACAGAAACTTGTTCACCAGAAAGGAACAGTGAAAGGATGGGTTGGTGGTGGCCTGCTACAGGGTTGGGGGCATGGACTGTTGGAATCTTGTGAAGGATATTATCATTATCTTCATTACCTCTACCATAGTTTGAGGTGAAGTCACTCAGTCGTGTCCGACTCTCTGTGACCCCTTTGGTCCATGGGATTCTCCAGGCAAGAATACTGGAGTGGATTGCCATTTTCTTCTCCAAGGGATCTTCTCAGGGATCGAACCTGGATCTCCTGCATTGGAGGCAGATGCTTTAACCTCTGAGCCACCAGGGAAGCCCTTGGCCCCAGGTAAAAAGCAGGGAGGGAACACAACTCCACCCATTAACAGAAAGTTGGATTAAAGATTTACTGAGCATGGCCCTGTCCATGAGAATAAGACCTAGTATCTCCCTCAAACAGTCTATCCCATTAGAAGCTTTCATAAGCCTCTTATTCTTCGCCATCAGAGGGCAGAGAGACTGAAAACCACTATCATAGAAAACTAACCAATCTAATCATATGGACCACAGCCTTGTCTAACTCAATGAAACTATGAGAGTGCCATGTAGGGCCACTCAAGATGGGCAGGTCATGGTGGAGAGTTCTGAAAAAATGTAATCCACTAGAGAAGGGAATGGCAAACCACTTCATTATTCTTGCCTTGAGAACCCCATGAACAGTATGAAAAGGCAAGAAGATAGGACACTGAAGATGAACTACCTAGGTCAGTAGGTGCCCAATATGCTACTGGAGATCAGTGGAGAAATAACTCCAGAAAGAATGAAGGGATGGAGCCAAAGCAAAAACAACACCCAGCTGTGGATGTGACTGGTGATAGAAGTAAGGTCTGATGCTGTAAAGAGCAATATTGTATAGAAATCTGGAATGTCAGGTCCATGAGTCAAGGCAAATTGGCAGTGATCAAACAGGAGATGGCAAGAGTGAAGATCGTCATTTTAGGAATCAGTAAACTAAAATGGACTGCAATGGGTGAATTTAACTCAGATGATCATTATATCTACTACTGTGGGCAAGAATCCCTTAGAAGAAATGGAGAAGACTTCATAGTCAACAAAAGAGGTGAAATGCAGTATTTGTATGCAGTCTCAAAAATGACAGAATGATCTCTGTTTGTTTCCAAGGCAAACCACTCAATATCATGATAATCCAAGTTTATTCCCCCAAAAGTAATATTGAAGAAACTGAAGATGAATGGTTCCATGAAGAACTACAGGACCTTCTAGGACTAACACTGAAAACAGATGTTCTTTTTATTATAGGGGACTGGAATACAAAAGTAGGAAGTCAATAAACACCTGGAGTAACAGGCAAATTTGGCCTTGGAGTACAGAATGAGGCAGGGCAAAGGCTAATAGAGTTCTACCAAGAGAATGCACTTGTCATAGAAAACACCATCTTCCAACAACACTAGAGAAGACTCTCTTCATGGACATCACCAGATGGTCAGATTGATTGATTCTTTGCAGCCAAAGATGGAGAAGCTCTATATAGTCAGCAAAAACAAGATTAGGAGCTGACTGGCTCAGATCATGAAATTCTTATTGCCAAATTCAGACTTAAATTGAATAAAGTAGGGAAAACAACTAGACCATTCACATATGACCTAAATCAAATCCCTTACGATTAACAGTGGAAGTGAGAAACAGATTTAAGATAGACAGAATGCATGATGAACTATGGGCAGAGGTTCATGACATTGTACAGGAGACAGGGAGCAAGTTCATACCTAAGAAAAAGAAATGCAAAAAAAAAAAAAATAGCTGTCTGAGGAGGCCTTACAAATAGCTGTGAAAAGAAGGGAAGCCAAAAGCAAAGGACAAAAGGAAAGATATACCCATTTGAATGCAGAGTTCCAAAGAATAGCAAGGAGAGATAAGAAAACCCACCTCAGTGATCAATAAAAAGAAATAGATGAAAACGATAGAATGAGAAATATTAGAGATCTCTTCCAGAAAATTAGACATACCAAGGGAACATTTCATTCAACGATGGGCTCGATAAAGGACAGAAATGGTATGGACCTGACAGAAGCAGAAGATATTAAGAAAAGGTGACAAGAATACACAGAAGAACTGTACAAAAAAGATCTTCATGACCCAGATAATCACGATGGTGTGATCACTCACTTAGAGCCAGACATGCTGGAATGTGAAGTCAAGTGGGCCTTAGGAAGCGTCACTGTGAACAAAGCTAGTGGAGGTGATGGAATTCCAGTTGAGCTATTTCAAATCCTGAAAGATGATGCTGTGGAAGTGCTGCACTCAATATGTCAGCAAATTTGGAAAATTTAGTAGTGGCCACAGGACTGGAAAAGGTCAGTTTTCATTCCAATCCCAAAGAAAGGCAATGCCAAAGAATACTCAGACTACTGCACAATTGCACGCATCTCACACGCTAGCAAAGTAGTGCTCAAAATTCTTCAGGCCAGGCTTAAATAATATGTGAACCATGAACTTCCAGATGTTCAAGCTGGGTTTAGAAAAGGCAGAGGAACCAGACATCAAATTGCCAACACCCACTGGATGTTGGAAAAAGTAAGAGAGTTCCAGAAAAACATCTATTTCTGTTTTATTGACTATGCCAAAGCCTTTGACTGTGTGGATCACAATAAACTGTGGAAAATTCTGANCAGAGGTTCATGACATTGTACAGGAGACAGGGAGCAAGTTCATACCTAAGAAAAAGAAATGCAAAAAAAAAAAAAATAGCTGTCTGAGGAGGCCTTACAAATAGCTGTGAAAAGAAGGGAAGCCAAAAGCAAAGGACAAAAGGAAAGATATACCCATTTGAATGCAGAGTTCCAAAGAATAGCAAGGAGAGATAAGAAAACCCACCTCAGTGATCAATAAAAAGAAATAGATGAAAACGATAGAATGAGAAATATTAGAGATCTCTTCCAGAAAATTAGACATACCAAGGGAACATTTCATTCAACGATGGGCTCGATAAAGGACAGAAATGGTATGGACCTGACAGAAGCAGAAGATATTAAGAAAAGGTGACAAGAATACACAGAAGAACTGTACAAAAAAGATCTTCATGACCCAGATAATCACGATGGTGTGATCACTCACTTAGAGCCAGACATGCTGGAATGTGAAGTCAAGTGGGCCTTAGGAAGCGTCACTGTGAACAAAGCTAGTGGAGGTGATGGAATTCCAGTTGAGCTATTTCAAATCCTGAAAGATGATGCTGTGGAAGTGCTGCACTCAATATGTCAGCAAATTTGGAAAATTTAGTAGTGGCCACAGGACTGGAAAAGGTCAGTTTTCATTCCAATCCCAAAGAAAGGCAATGCCAAAGAATACTCAGACTACTGCACAATTGCACGCATCTCACACGCTAGCAAAGTAGTGCTCAAAATTCTTCAGGCCAGGCTTAAATAATATGTGAACCATGAACTTCCAGATGTTCAAGCTGGGTTTAGAAAAGGCAGAGGAACCAGACATCAAATTGCCAACACCCACTGGATGTTGGAAAAAGTAAGAGAGTTCCAGAAAAACATCTATTTCTGTTTTATTGACTATGCCAAAGCCTTTGACTGTGTGGATCACAATAAACTGTGGAAAATTCTGAGAGAGATGGGAATACCAGACCACCTGACTTGCTTCTTGAGAAATCTGTATGCAAGTCAAGAAGCAACAGTTAGAACTGGACAGGGAACAACAGACTGGTTCCAAATAGGAAACGGAGTACATCAAGGTTGTATATTGTCGCCGTGCTTATTTAACTTATATGCAGAATACATCATGAGAAACACTGGGCTGGAGGAAGCACAAGCTGGAATCAAGATTGCCAGGAGAAATATCAATAACTTCAGATACCCTTATGACAGGATGTGAGAAAAACCAAAAAGCCACCTGAGGAAAGTGAAAGAGGAGAGTGAAAAGTTGGCTTCAAGTTCAACATTCAGAAAACCAAGATCATGGCGTCTGGTCCCATCACTTCATGGCAAACAGATGGGAAAACAGTGGGAGACTTTATTTTCTTGAGTTCCAATAACACTGCAGATGGTGGCTGCAGCCATGACATTAAAAACGCTTACTCTTTGGAAGAAAAGTTATGACCAAATAGCATGTTAAAAAGCAGAGAGATTACTTTGCTAACAAATGTCTGTCAGTCAAGTCTATGATTTCTCCAATAGTCATGTATGGAGGTGAGAGTTGGACTATAAAGAAAGGTGAGCACCAAAGAATTGATGCCTTTGAACGGTGGTATTGGAGAAGACTCTTGTGAGTCCCTTGAACTGCTAGGAGATCCAACCAGTCCATCCTAAAGGAATCAGTCCTGAATGTTCATTGGAAAGACTGATGTTGAAACTGAAACTCTAATACTTTGGCCACCTGACTCGTTGGAAAAGATACTGATGCTGGGAAAGATTGAAGGCAGGAGTAGAAGGGGACAACAGAGGATGAGATTATTGGATGGCATCACTGACTCAATGTACATGAGTTTGATTAAACCCAGGGAGTTGGTGGTGGACAGGGAGGCCTGGCGTGCTGCAGTCCATGAGGCAGCAAAATGTCAGACATGACTGAGTAACTGAACTGAAATGAAATGAACCTGTAAATAAAACATGAATCAGATATTTTTTTATTATGCTAAAATATTTGCTAAAAAGACTATATAGGTAAAGTGTATTTTTTCTTTCAACAACACAAACATTTAAGTATCTCCTGTGTAATAACAGTGTTAGAATTAATGACATTTCATAGAGGAAGAATAGATCTTAGATGGAAATATCTAACATAATAATTGCTTGATTTTTAAGAGGAGTAGTTACTAACATCAATTAAGTCTATCTGGTTTGCAATTCTCAAGCAAGTTTTGAAGATACTGCTGTTGAACAAGAACAGCATAAATTTCTAACGCAGTATTTTTTTTTTTCTAAACCAAAGGACCTTACACATTTTACCTCCTATAACACTATAAAGTCTTATGAATACAAAGCCTCTAGTGCATGAAATGATTAATGATGGTACTTCTGATCTTGTAAAGTTATAATCTGTCTCTTGTTCAAATGGGATGCCAAGACAACTAATAAATTTTCCGACACTGAAGAGAAAGGCCTGTGGCATGTAGAGGGTCAGTTGGAAGAGAACAGATTCCTTTTCTCAGTTTGCTCAAAGTGCAGATCCAAAATCCCTAATTCACAAAAGTGTTTTTCTTAAGTTTGTTGCAATGTTATTTGGCAGCCAAACCTGATGGGAATGATGAGAGGATTATAGTCTTTAGTCTATAGTCCTTGTGGTAAATATCATATTGATTTTTTTTTTATTAGTGTGCTGCTATAGGCCTCAATAAGAGTGTTACAGCATATCCAGTTTATATATTACACTGTCTTTAAAAAGTGAAAAATGTTTAATTCTGGAGTATAACTGAACTCAGGTGTTCTAAATAAGTAATTGTGGACTTTTTTAAGAAACTGGAAACGTTCTTTTTCTAAATTTTAGTTTCCCATACTTGTCAGTCACTACATGTGTGTGTTCATGTTTTAAAGATATTTCACATATAGATATACAAGATATGCTATACACTGTTTAATATTTGAATAAATATAAATTTTTACAATGTTCTCATAAAATACAAAGAGTTTTATAGTTCATGAATCTCATAATAAACTGTTTCAGAAAATTCATATCATTTTATAGCCTTGATTATTATAAATGTGATTGTATAATTTTCAATCAATTTCTAAGATTTTTATTAAAATATAAATTTTTTATACTCCAATAATTTACATTTTGTCTTTTGTGCCTATTTCACTCATATAGCTTGCCCTGCTTTAGATTAATAGCCATTTATCATTTTTATTATTTTATAGATATATTACTTCAACATGTGTAATACAATTTTTAAATAATTTTTTGAATACTTCCCTGGTGGCTCAGAGGTTAAAGTGCCTGCCTCTAGTGCCGGAGACCCAGGTTCGATCCCTGGGTCAGGAAGATCCCCTGGAGAAGGAAATGGCAATCCACTCCAGTATTCTTGCCTGGGGAATCCCATGGCCAGAGAAGCCTAGTAGGTTACAGTCCATGGGGTCGCAAAGAGTCAGACACGACTGAGCAACTTCACCTTCATGCCCTGCAAATATTTGGATAAAAAAGTTTTTTTTAAAATTAATTCTTCCTGAAAATGTATGTTTTGAAGTTTTAACACAAATTTCAGTTAGTCACCAACAGATCTTCTCTTTCATATGCTAAAAATTGGTAAGTTTAGCCATTTTAACAATGGTGATATTTACTCCTGTGTAAAATGTGAAGGGAAAGAATTATGTTTTCCTTGAATAATTAATTTCCCAGATCTTTAGTTTTCATTTAGAGTATTTATGTAGTTAAATCGCTATATTTTTAAAATTAGGAGAGGCAATGCTAATAGACTTTATCTTTTATGCCAATTTTGATCAAATGACTGCAAATATGCAATACAGTAGGAATAATTGGAGTTCCATGTCAAGAATCAGTGGCAGAGACTGCCAGGATGAATTAGCCAACCCTCATTTATGAAAGATAGGAAAATCCTCACACAGTTGCCTGTATTTAAGGTAAAAAATTTAGGAGCTTCATTTCTGCTTCTTTTGTCCCAAACTTTTGATTAGTATCAAATCTTGGGCCAGAATTATTATATTGATTGTTAAATTTTCCATTTTATTTAATATCTAGTGTTAAAATTATCATGTTTTCTTTTTCTCAACATTTCCGTTCAGTTCTCATATTTCATACTTTAAAATAAGCCTTAGATTAATAATATGCATTGAAATTCATTTTAACTAATATATAACAGAGAATGTTATTAAAATGTCTTTAAATCTGCTATTGTTCTTGTTCAGTAGATAAATCCTGTCCAATTCTTTGTGACCTCATGAAGTGCAGCATGCCTGGCATCCCTGTCCATGATAACCTGGAATTTGCTCTAACTCATGTCAATTGAGTCAGTGATGCCATCCAACTATCTCATCCTCTGTCACCCCTTCTCCTCTTGTCCTCAAACTTTACAAGCATCAGGGTCTTTTTCTATGAGTCAGCTCTTCGTGTTAGGTGGCCAAAGTATTGGAGTTTCAGCTTAAGCGTCAGTCCTTCCAATGAATATTCAGGACTGATTACCTTTCAGTTCAGTCGCTCAGTTGTGTCTGACTCTCTGAGACCCCACGAACTGCAGCACGCCAGGCCTCCTTCTCTTGTCCATCACCAACTCCCAGAGTTCACTTAGACTCACGTCCATCGAGTCAGTGATGCCATCCAGCCATCTCATCTTCTGTCGTCCCCTTCTCATCCTGCCCCCAATCCCTCCCAGCACCAGAGTCTATTCCAATGAGTCAATGGAAAAGACCAATGGCCACTTTTGCATGAGGTGGCCAAAGTACAGGAGTTTCAGCTTTAGCATCATTCCTTCCAAAAAAAATCCCAGGGCTGATCTCCANAGTCAAAGGCTTTGGCATAGTCAATAAAGCAGAAATAGATGTTTTTCTGGAACTCTCTTGCTTTTTCCATGATCCAGTGGATGTTGGCAATTTGATGTCTGGTTCCTCTGCCTTTTCTAAAACCGGCTTGAACATTTGGAAGTTCATGGTTCACATATTGTTTAAGCTTGGCCTGGAGAAATTTGAGCATTACTTTTCTAGCATGTGAGATGCGTGCAATTGTGCAGTAATTTGAGCATTCTTTGGGATTTCCTTTTTTGGGGACTGGAATGAAAACTGACCTTTTCCAGTCCTGTGGCCAATGCTGAGTTTTCCAAACTTGCTGGCTTATTGAGTGCAGCACTTGCACAACATCACCTTTCAGGAACTGTAATAGCTCACCAAAGGTCACCTTGACTTCACATTCCAGCATGTCGGGCTCTAGGTGAGTGATCACATCATCATGATTATCTGGGTCTTGAAGATCTTTTTTGTACAGTTCTTCCGTGTATTCTTGCCACCTCTTCTTAATATCTTCTGCTTCTGTTAGGTCCATACCATTTTTGTCCTTTATCGAGCTCATCTTTGCATGAAATGTTCCTTTGGTGTCTCTAATTTTCTTGAAGAGATCTCTAGTCTTTCCCATTCTGTTCTTTTCCTCTATTTCTTTGCATTGATCACTGAAGAAGGCTTTCTTATCTCTTCTTGTTATTCTTTGAAACTCTGTATTCAGATGCTTCTATCTTTCCTTTTCTCCTTTGCTTTTTGCTTCTCTTCTTTTCACAGCTATTTGTAAGACCTCCCCAGGCAGCCATTTTGCTTTTTTGCATTTCTTTTCCATGGGGATGGTTTTGATCCCTGTCTCCTGTACAATGTCATGAACCTCATTCCATAGTTCATCAGGCACTCTGTCTATCAGATCTAGTCCCTTAAATATAATTTCTCCCTTCCACTGTATAATCATAAGGGATTTTATTTAGTTCATACCTGAGTGGTCTAGTGGTTTTCCCTAATTTCTTCAATTTAAGTCTGAGTTTGGCAATAAGGAGTTCATGATCTGAAGCACAGTCAGCTCCTGGTCTTGTTTTTGTTGACCATATAGAGCTTCTCCATCTTTGGCTGCAAAGAATATAATCAATCTGCTTTCAGTGTTGACCATCTTGTGATGTCCATGTGTAGAGTCTTCTCTTGTGTTGTTGGAAGAGAGTGTTTGCTATGACCAGTGCATTTTCTTGGCAAAACTCTATTAGTCTTTGCCCTGCTTCTTTCCGTATCCCAAGGCCAAATTTGTCTGTTACTCCAGGTGTTTCTTGACTTCGTACATTTGCATTCCAGTCCCCTATAATAAAAAGAACATCTTTTAGGGATATTAGTTCTAAAAGGTCTTGCAGGTCTTCATAGAACCATTCAACTTCAACTTCTTCAGCATTACTGTGGGGCCCTAAATGGGAAACCTCGGAAAACAAAGGGGCTAGCTTTGTTTGAAAACCTAAGATGGCGCCTTGCGGAAGAGATGGGGGCAGGGTCTATGTTGTCTGTCAAAGTTTTTAATTGGCTCTCTTGATTTCTGTGCGTGTAGACAGTGTGTGATCTCCATAGACTCCTGTTATAACGAAGGGACATGACAATTTGACCTTTAATGTAATTGGTACAACTATGGAAAGTCCCTCCTAAACCCTCCTGTTTGTCTATATAAGCTGGGAGTTTGCAACAATACAGTGGAACTGCTGCGACGGAACCCCTGTCGCGTCTGATTGTCTCTCGCTCGCTGAGGGGCTGGGTTGGCGGACAGCAGGCTCACCTCTCCTCGGGACCCCTTGGCTTTGCTGAGGGAAGTTCCACTGCCTCTACTCTTTCTGTGGAGCGCCCCCCGCACATTACTGTTTGGGGCATAGACTTGGGTTACTGTGATGGTTTGCCTTGGAGACAAACAGAGATCATTCTGTCATTTTTGAGATTGCATCCAAGTCCTGCATTTTGGACTCTTTTGTTGACCATAGTTGCTACACCATTTCTTCTAAGGGATTCCTTCCTGCCCACAGTAGTAGATATAATTGTCATCTGAGTTAAATTCACCTATTCCAGTCCATTTTAGTTCTCTGATTCCTAGAATGTCGACGTTCACTCTTGCCATCTCGTTTGGCACTTCCAATTTGCCTTGATTCATGGACCTGACATTCCAGGTTTCTATACAATATTGCTCTTTACAGCATCAGACCTTGCCTCTATCACCAGTCACATTCACAGCTGGGTATTGTTTTTGCTTTGGCTCCATCCCTTCATTCTTTCTGGAGTTATTTCTCCACTGATCTCTAGTAGCATGTTGGGCATCTACTGACCTGGGGAGTTTCTCTTTCAGTATCCTATCATTTTGCCTTTTCATACTGTTCACTGGGTTCTCAAGGCAAGAATAATGAAGTGGTTTGCCATTCCCTTCTCCAGTGGACCACATGCTGATTATCATTAGGATTCACTAATTTGCTCCTTTTGCAGTTGAAGGGACTCTAAAGAGTCTTCTCCAGCACCACAGTTCAAAAGCATCAGTTCTTCAGTGTTCAGCCTTTAATTGCCCAACTCTCATACCCATCAGTTCAGCTCAGTTGCTCAGTTGTGTCCGACTCTTTGTAACACCATGGATTGCAGCACGCTAGGCTTCCCTGTCCATCACCAACTCCTAGAGCTTATTCAAACTCATGTTCATCAAGTCAGTGATGCTATCCAACCATCTCATCCTCTCTCATCCCCTTTTCCTCCCACCTTCAATCTTTCCCAGCATCGAGGTCTCTTCCAATGAGTCAATTCTTTGGATAAGGTGGCTGAAGTATTGGAGTTTCTGTTTTATCATCAGTCCTTCCAATTAATATTTAGGACTGATTTCTTTAAGGATGGACTGGTTTCATCTTCTTACAGTCCAAGGGACTCTCAAGAGTCTTCTCCAACACCATAGTTTAAAAACATCAATTCTTCACTGCCCACCTTTCTTTATAGTCTAACTCTCACATCCATACATGACTACTAAAAAACACATAGCTTTGACTATAGGGATATTAGCCAACAAAGTGTTGTCTTTGCTTTTAACATCCTGTTTGGGTTTGTCATAGCTTTTCTTCCAAGAAACAAGAGTGTTTTAACTTCATGGCTGTAGTCACCATCTGTAGTGATTTTGGAGCCAAAGAAAATAAATTATGTCACTATTTCTCTTGTTTCCCAATCTATGTGCCTTGAAGTGATGGGACCAGATGCCATTATCTTAGTTTTTGTGTGTGTGTTAAGTTTTAAGCTAGCTTTTTCACTTTCTTCTGTCACCCTCATCAAGAGGTTCTTTAGTTCTTCTTCTCTTTCTGATATAAAGTAGTATCCTCTGCATCTCTGAGGAGATTTATATTTGTCTTGTGTTTCAGCCTGTGAGTCATCCAACCTGGCATTTTACATGATGTACTTTACATGTAAGTTAAAGAATCAGGGGGGCAATATTCAGCCTTGATGTGTATCTGCTACTCTATCCATTTTTTATTAACTATCTCTTCCTCTCATGCTCTGTCAAAATAGGAACAGTCTGCATATTTTGTCTTTCCTCAGAGGTGTTGAACATTCCTTCAAATTCAATCATTTTAGTTGCATAGTGAACTTAACTCTCTGAGGATTTAGAAATAATTATGATGTTGTAGGTTGTTTGGGTTTTTCCATTATTAGAATAGATACAATGTTAGTTTTTTCTGTACTATAAACAGAATTCTACATGTTTACAACATAATTTTTCATTAAAATTTTGTGTAGAATATATTCTAATTTTCTTGAGATTTATTATTATTCACTGTCAAGCTATTTATGTACTTGTTTAATTTTAAAATATAAGAAGATTTTCAGATTATAATTGGATTTTTCTGTTGTATAATTGGGTATTTCTGGTTTAATTCCACTATGTATTTCAGTGCTTCATACTTGTTGNTCCTCTTTCACTTTCATCAAGAGGCTCTTTAGTTCTTCTTCACTTTCTGCCATAAGGGTGGTGTCATCTGCATACCTGAGGATATTGATATTTCTCCCAGCAATCTTGATTCCAGCTTGTGCTTCATCCAGCCCAGTGTTTCTCATGATATACTCTGCATATAAGTTAAATAAGCAGGGCTTGTTATATAAATTTGGGGATAAGACACTATTCAACCCATAGCTCTATGTTTTCTTGCCCCCTAATACTTATGCCCTTTTAATGTGCAAACTGCATTCACCTCATCCCAACATTTGCCAAAGTTTTAACCCATTCTAAATCAGCTCTAAGTCTGAAATCTCATCTAAATAGCACCTAAATCAGGTATGAATGAGACATAAGTCATGAATCATCTTGAGGCTAAATTCCATTTCAGCTGTGAACATATGAAATCAGACAAGTTGTTTGCTTTGAAAATGCAAAGGTGAGACAGACATAGGATAAGCATTGTGATCCCAAAAGAGAGAAATCAGAAGAAAGAATGGGGTCATGGACCCTAAACAAGTTTAAAATCTAACAGGCACATTATGTTTGATTATAAGGCTTGAAACTAATCTTTTTGGCTTGCTGCTCTGTTCTCAGGTCCAAAAGCATGGAAATCAGTGAACTAAGATTACTTGAACTTAGAGGGAGACGGCCTAGTCTTTCAGGCCAATCCCCAGGACTGATTCTTTTTGTAGTGATAACTTTTCTTCACTCTTATTTCTGAATTAACTTTGGGGTCACTCTTTCCTTTCCTTTTTTTTTTTTTTTTTTTTTAAGGATAACACATGTTCATGACTGACAACCACATTAGTTCATTTTCTGTCTATAGAGTGCCAGAAATTCAAGGTCCTTCTTCTATTTTGTCCCACCTTGTTTCCCTTCAGTCAAAGCTAGAAGCATTGCTGCTAAGATGATTGATTAGATCCACAAATCATATACCAAATTTCTAGCAAATTCATCCAGTCACACCCTTGGCATCCTCTCCCAAAATATATTCATTTATTTATTGAATATGCATAGGTTAAGGATTTCCAAATAATTCTGTTCTACTTCCTTTTTGCTTAATACTTCTTCAATTTATCTGTATCCTCTGGGGTTATCCTGCTTCATTTTGTACTCCAAGGCCAAATTTGCCTGTTACTCCAGGTATTTCTTCACTTCCTACTTTTACATTACAGTCCCATATAATGGAAAGGACATCTTGTTTGGGTGTTGATTCTAAGAGGTCTTGTAGGTCTTTATAGAACCATTCAACTTCAGCTTCTTCAGCCTTACTGGTTGGGGCATAGACTTGGATTACTCTGATATTGATTGCTTTGCTTTGGAAACGAATGGAGATCATTCTGTCATTTTTGAGATTACACCCAAGAACTGCATTTTGGACTTTTTTGTTGACTATGAGGGCTACTCCATTTCTTCTAAAGGATTCTTTCCCACAGTAGTCGATATAATGGTCATCTGAATTAAATTCTCCCATTCCAGTAAACTTTAGTTCACTGATTTCTAGAATGTCAGTGTTCACTCTTGCCATCTCCTGTTTGATCACTTCTAGTTACCTTCATTCATAGACCTAACATTCCAGATTCCTATGTAATATTATCCTTTACAGCATCGGACTTTACCTTCCATCTTCAGTCACATCCACAAGAGGGTGTTGCTTTTGCTTTGGCTCCATCTCTTCATTCTTCCTGGAGTTATTTCTCCACTCTTCTTCAGTAGCATATTAGGCATCTACTAACCTGGGTAGTTCATCTTTCAGTGTCTCCTATCTCTGTCTTTTCATACTGTTCATGGGGTTCTCAAGGCAAGAATACTCAAGTGGTTCGCTATTCCCTTCTCCAGTGGACCAAATTTTGTTAGAACTCTCCACCATGACCTGTCTGCCTTGGTTAGCACTACATGACATGACTCAGAGTTTCATTAAGTTAGACAAAGCTGTGGTCCATGTGATCAGTTTGATTAGTTTTCTGTGATTGTGGTTTTCACTCTGTCTGCCCTCTGATGGAGAAGGATAGAGGCTTACTGAAGTTTCCTGATTGGAAAGACTGACTGAGAGGGAAACTGGGTCTTGTTCTGGTGGGCGGGGCCATGCTCAGTAAATCTTTAATCCAATTTTCTATTGATGGGTGGGGCTGTGTTTCCTCTCCATGTTTCTGACCTGAGACCAAACTATGGGGGAGGTAATGAAGATAATGTCAACCTCTTTCAAAAGGTCTTATGCACACTCTGCCACACTCAGTGCCCCCAACCTTGCAGCAGGCCACCGCTGACCCATATCTCTGTAGGACACTCCTGGACACTCATAGGAAAGTCTGGGTCAGTCCCTTGTGGGGGTCACTGCTCCTTTCTCCTGGGTCCTGGTACACATAGGTTTTGTTTGTGCCCTCTCAGAGTCTGTTTCCCCAGTCCTGTGTAAGTTCTGGTGGCTTTATGGCAGAGTTAATGGCGACCTCCTCTAAGAGGGCTTATGCCATACTAGGTCTACTGCACGCAGAGCCCTTTCCCCTGTGGCAGGCCAGTGATGACCTGTAACTCCTCAGGAGACACTCAAACATTCAAGGGCATGTCTGGCACAGTCTCTGTGGGGTCTTCTGGTACGCACAAGGTTTTATTTGAGCCATCCGAGCATCTTTGGCTGGTATGGGGTTTGATTTTAAACGCAATTTTGTCCCTCTTACCATCTTTCTGGGGTTTCTCCTTTTCCCTTGGACACGAGGTGTTTTTGTTTGTTTGTTTGTTTGTTTGTTTTTTTGTGGGATACAACATTCTCTTGTTGATGGTTATTCAGCAGCAAGTTTCAATTTTGGAGTTCTTGAGGGGAAGATGACTGCACGTCCTTCTACTCCACCATATCCATTGCCTAATCCCTGATGCTGAGAAAGATTAAAGACAGGAGGAGAAGGGCATGACAGAGGATGAGATGGCTGGATGGCATCACTGACTCAATGGATATGAGTCTGAGCAAGCTACAGGAGTTGCTAATAGACAGGGAAGCCAGGCCTGCTGCAGTTGGTGGGGTCGCAAAGAGGCAGAAATGAGTGGGTGACTGAATGGACTCTGATGTTTCACTGTAAGTAGCCCGGGGAAAAGGGCTCCACCTTTCAACAATTTGCTTAGAAATATTCTCAGCTAGATATGTAAGTTCATCACTTACAAATTTTACTTTCCATCCAACAGAACATTATTCAGTCAAATTCACTGCCAACTTATGACAGCATGTATTTAAATAAATACTCTTTTCCAAAGGAAGGTACAAAGCACATTGTATAACATTTTCTGCAAGTACAATTAAGTTTTAGTTTTTTGCTCTTTTCTGTAGGAGCTCCAGTCACTCTCTGCATTAAAGATGCACTCAAGGAAAATGTACTGATAGGTAAGAGGGAGGAGACTATTAGTTATAGATAACACCAACTCACAAGAAATCTTTCAAACTAAAGGACAGACAGCTGTCAAGTTCATCTTAGAAGTAAGATTTAGATACCATTAATAAAGGTATTCCCTGACAATAAATGGGATTGCCTAATAGCTCAGTTGGTAAAGAATCCACCTGCAATGCAGGAGACCCCAGTCCAATGCCTGGGTCAGGAAGACCTGCTGGAGAAGGGGTAGGCTACCCAGTCCAATGGGATTCCCTTGTAGCTCAACTGGTAAGGAATCCACCTGCAAGGTGGGAGACCTGAGTCTGATTCCTGGGTCAGGAAGATCAGCTGGAGAAGGGAGAGGCTACCCACTCCAATATCTGGCCTAGAGAATTCCAAGACTGTATAGTCCCTGGGGTCACAAAGAGTCAGACACAACTGAGCCACTTTCACTTTCAATAAAGGTATGTGGTAGAGTCTTGGTTAGATTCTTATTTTATATTTATGAAAATTCAGACACTCTAAAACATTCTGGTCAATGCAAAAGCTATGAATATCCAATTTCAATGTGTACCTATTATAAAAATAATTATAATAATCAATAGGTCATTACTTTTAATTCATCAATACTCACATATTATAGACATTCACAAAACTGATTAATCATCATTTCATTGATAGAAACTAAAGGAAGCTGAAGTGCTTATAGTACTAGTGTTTAACCTCAGTACTTTTAAAAATGCTAGATGGAATCTTCTGATGTTCAAATATGAATTCTTGATGAGAAAGTAGGGCATAATTTTAAGTAATATTTACACATATACTGTCACACTATCTTGAAGGGTTTTAACATAAATTATTGTCAGGGACTTTTCTGGTGGCTCAGAGGGTAAAGCTTCTGCTTGCATTGTGGGAGACCTGGGTTCAATCCCTGGGTCGGGAAGATACCCTGGAGAAGGAAATGGCAACCCACTCCAGTATTCTTGCCTGGAAAATCCCACAGATGGAGAAGCCTTATAGGCTACACTCCATGGGATCTCAGAGTCAGACACAACTGAGTGATTTCACTTCACTATTGTCATAAAGAAATTATTGAAACTGATGATTCTAAGAAATAATATAAGTGATGTTAGGGAAAATGTATTGAAAAGAATGCATTTTATGAGAAAGGAATAGAGCAATAACAATAAAATATGGAGAATATATATATAAAATAAATTTTAACAGGTTATTTATTAGTCTACATATATGTATGTCTTGGCTTAACACTTAATAGCTAGCCACAAAATTAATTTTTGTAACATCTTATATGATCCAACTCCCTCATTATCAAGCTTTGATATATCACTTTTGTCAGCATGGAGACTAGTTGTTTTGAAAAGTTAGTACAATCTGTCACCTACTACAAAATTCTTTAATAGTTTGTCTTCTATAAATTTAACACTCTACTTTTGAATCTGAGTAAAATTTAATCTTGAGACAGGGGCCAAATTAAAATAATTTTTTAAGTTTAAAGTGTCTCATGTTTAAAATTTATGCTTCACTGAATTATGGCAGAAAGTGAAAAAGAACTAAAGAGCCTTTTGATAAAAGTGGAAGAGGAGAGTGAAAAAGTTGGCTTAAAGCTCAACATTCAGAAAACTAAGATCATGGCATCCAGTCCCATCACTTCATGGCAAAAATGGGGAAACAGTGGTTGACTTTATTTTAGGGGACTCCAAAATCACTTAAGATGGTGATTGCAGCCATGAAATTAAAAGATACTTACTCCTTGAAAGGAAACAACCTAGACAGAATACACCCAGGAATCCCACTGCTGGCCATACACACTGGGAAACCAGAATTGAATGAGACACATGTACCCCAATGTTCATTGCAGCATTGTTTATAATAGTCAGGACATGGAAACAACCTAGATGTCCATCAGCAGATGAATGGATAAGAAAGCTCTGGTACATATACACAANCTCACTGGAAAAGAATCTGATACTGGGAAAGATTGAGGGCCTGAGGAGAAGGGAATGGTAGAGGATGAGATGGCTGGATGGTATCACCAACTCAATGGACATGAGTTTGGGTAAACTCTGGGAGTTGGTGATGGACAAGGAAGCCTGGTGTGTTGTAGTCCATGGGGTCACAAAGAATTGGACACGACTGGGCAACTGAACTGAACCGAACTGAACTGAAATACTGGCACACTTCTCTTGGCAGTCCTAAAGATTATGTTGTAGCATTTTGAAATTACTTTCCTGGAAGTAGTTATTAATAATTTTCATTTATCTGCCATTCCACTTTTTTGTTTCTCTGATCCCACATTATTGAAATGAGCATTTTATGTATAAATTTAATGCATTTTAAAACAATTTGCATAAATGTCTTTTTATTCAATTAAGACTATACAGTTGCCATAGGAAAATTGAAAACTTGTGGACTATATTAACAAAGGGAAACTTTATGTAAATTAACCTATGTATCTATAGAGTTTTATATTATTCTTACAAACAGATGAAAAATACATCTAAAAATGATTAAACAAAACCTTAGAAAAATCAGTATCAAATGACAGCTTTATATTTTTATGAGAACAACCATATTAAAGGTGATTAGAATGTAATAATACACTTTGATCCTAATTGCTTAACTTTAATAAGACTCTAAATGTGGCATGCAATTATTGACTGAAGTCATTATATTAGGTTGGTACAAAAATAATTTCAGTTTTGCATTGTTGAATTTTGACATTTTATATTGGAATGCATTCTTAAATAAATGTTGATAGTGTTATACATCATTTTAATGTGTATTTCTTGCTTTATGTTTTTTACTAACAAATTATTACTTGCTGTTCATTTTACATGTATTTTAGACTATGGAAATGAAATAAGCAGTTTCAAGTGATTTTCTTATTCTAGTTCAAAATGAGTCAAAAAGCAATGGAGACAGCTTGTATCATCAAAAACACATCCGCCCCAGGAACTGCTAATGAACATAAAGTACAGTGGTGGTTCAAGAAGTTTTGCAGAGGAGACTAGAACCTGGAAGATGAAGAGTGCAGTGGCTGGCCATTGGAAGTTGACAACGACCAACAAAGAGGATCATCAAAGCTGATTCTCTTACAACTACACGAGAAGTTGCCCAAGAACTCAGCATCGACCTTCCTATGGTCGTCTGGCATTTGAAGCAAATTGCAAAGGTGAAAAAGTTCAGTAAGTGGGTGCATCGTGACCAGACTCAAACTAAAAAGTCATCCTTTTGAAGTATCATCTTCTCTTATTCTTCACAACAATAGCAAACCATTTCTCAATTGGATTGTGATGTGCAATGAAAAGTGGATTTTATATGANAGACTCAAACTAAAAAGTCATCCTTTTGAAGTATCATCTTCTCTTATTCTTCACAACAATAGCAAACCATTTCTCAATTGGATTGTGATGTGCAATGAAAAGTGGATTTTATATGACAACCAACTCAGTGGTTAGACCAAGAAGCTCCAAAGCACTTCCCAAAGCCACACTTGCACCAAAAAAAAAAAAAAAAAAAAAGACAAAAACATGGTCACCTTTTTGTGGTCTGCTGCCTGTCTGATCCACTACAATTTTTTGAATCCGGCAAAACCATTACATCTGAGAGTATGCTCAGCAAATCGATGAAATGCGCTGAAAACTGCAACATCTGAAGCTGGCATTGGTCGACAGAAAAGACCTGATTCTTCTCTGTAATGAGACTTGAGCATACATCACAAAATCAAAGCTGCAAAAGTTGAACGAGTTGGGCTACAAAGTTTTGCCTCATCTGCCATATTCATCTGACTTCTTATCAACTGACTATCATTTCTTCAAGCATCTTGACAACTTTTTGGTGAGAAAATGATTCCACAACCAGCCAGATGCAGAAAATGCTTTCTGAGTTAGTCAAATGCTAAAGCATGGATTTTTGTTGCTATAGGAATAAACAATTTTTTTCTCATTTGCAAAATTGTGTTGATTGTAATGATTCCTATTTTGATCAATAAATATGTGTTTGAGCCTAGTTATAATGATTTAAAATTCAGGGTCCAGAATCGTAATTACTTTTGCACCAATATAATTGTTATAGAAGTGCAGCAGCAGACATGTATTAATAAATTCAAGTACAGACAATATGACTAAATTTGCATTATTTGAGTTAACTATATTCTTTGTTAGAATTATATTCTGAGCATAGACTTGATTCAATTTTGGCTAGAAATTCAGATTTTATTCTATTAAAAAATTGGAATTATACAAATATATATTACCTTAACTTATGCAACTACTAGGTTCAACTACACTTTTGATTTCATACTTCTAATAAAGTTGTGGCCATCCACTTCAACTGACATAGCTTGGGAATATTTTTTGAAATATCTATCTATCCATCCATCCATCCATCCATCCACCCATCTATCAATAATGAATCTTGCTATAAGTAATGTATCATGCTACAATTTATAACTTGAATTTTAATGGCAGAAAGATGTAGAATCAAATTAAATTACTGCAGTTTGGTGCTGATCTTTCTTTAGCAAGCAAAGCTTCAGCATGTAAACCACCCCTTTTATATTCTTTATTAAGCAGAAATTAAATTAATTTAGTATATTTATTAAAAATTACATATAAAATTCAATATTATTATAATTACTTAAGAGCATTTCTGCCAAATTAAAAGAGTAAAAATCCATATTATATATTATTTTATTTTAAGATGACTATGTGAGAAAATCCTGATTGTGCTTCACAATTCTTTTGGGAGACAGTTGCATGCTGGATTACACTGGCTTACTCTTTTAGTACATTACCTTAGAGCTGTATTCCCATCCAATGCAGCCTGAGGATTGAAAAATACAACCCTAGATAACAGCTTCTTGATTACAAGGAAGCAATTAGTATTAAAATCTACATTTATATTCCCTAGGTGGAGGGATAAAAAC
>SJYW01031157.1:824231-846244 GCA_006410735.1 Raphicerus campestris | reverse complement strand
ACAAGCACAAAATGCTTGCTGGGAAAAAAAATAATGCGTAATATCATCAGTGTATTTATTTTTCCATGATATTCTAATATAATATATTAGAACAATTAGGGTTGAAATTCAATGTAAACCATAATAAAATTATTTGATTATATATATATTCCACTATTTTGAGGAATTATCTATCATTGTAAAGTATTACACTTCTCATGTTACTTTAAAAAAATTAAGAATTGCTACAAAGAAATAAGAGAATATCTGCAAATCATAAAGAGACAAAGAATCTCTATTCAAACATATGCTAAATAAAAACTATTAATTTTTCTATATACTTTATTAATAGTGTATTAAGGATTTAAATAATAAGAATAAAAGAAAATAAAAATTATCCTACAAGATCAGTGGAGTTAGTGATTTATTTAGTGAGGTATCTATTCCACTGATCTTGCTTAATTATTTTCTTTTTTTTTTTTTTAGTGAAAAATTTATTTCATGGAAAAATGGTGGTACCTATTCTATAGTAAAGGTTTTAATGTTGAGTATCAATTTACAATAATAAATGTCAAATTGATTACCCCAACATAAGTTATTATTCATAGGTTGAGGAGGTATTTTACCTATATATGCATCATTTTTTCTACTTTATAAACATAAATCAACATCCTTTCAGATTATATTATCATGACCATGTCGTGAGTGTGCAAATAAGATTATTTAGCTAATTATTAGGAGCACAATGGGATTCAAGCAATTTGCATTTCAAAAAAAAAAGATACAGGGCTGAGAGCTTGTATTGCTTCACCTCTTTACTGGGATTTATTGCTAAGCATCTAACATATTGGCCTCCATTTGATGTTCTCCTTTTTCAACCACTTGTTCACATTTCAAATTACTGTGACCTACAGTTGCCCAACTACCTCTCTGAAACTATTCATATTGACATTATTTAGCTGTTCAAATACAGATCACCCAACAAATTATTTTTTCAGCTTTTAGGTTACTCATTCTCATTAAATTTTAATTCTTTCAGCCACACCCTCTTTATTAAGGAAAACATATATATCTTCTGATGTTTCTATACTTCTCTTAATCCTCAATCGGAATTTCCAGCAAGGCCTTCCTTGTGGACTATATTTTTTTTAATATCAAATTTTTAGTGGTTAGTGTTCCCTACATTTCTCTACTCACTCCTGTCACTTCCAGCAGTGAAATATTCCAAAGAAGTCCACAATTAAATAAATTATATTATAATAACTTTTTTTTTTAATGGCCAATAGAGAGTATCTCACTGGAACCCATATACATGTTTTTGTCTTTCCCCTACATACATCTACTCTATGGTCAAAAGAAGATTCAACATCATATTACAAATTGATTTTCATATTTTCTTGACAATTCTAAAGCCTGTCTCTCTGACTTATTGGATTATACTGCCACCTATCTAACTCCAACCCATGAAAGGTGAGATGATATTATTACATGCATATTTATTGTAGCAGATAGATCATTCAGAAATCTTGAAACATCCTTATAGTTTTATACCTCTCAAATACTGTTATAATACCCTTCTATATACTTGGTATACTTATAACCTATCAAAGATTCAAATTAAATTAAAATTTAGTGTATTATAAAACAGAAAGTAAAACTTGTTTTTTAGTATTATATTTTCAATATAAGAATGCATTGACTATAAATTTATATAAACAAAACAATTATATAGTACAGAATGTACCATTAATTGGTGAAAATCTTTTCATATTATTTTAGCCGTTGCACAAATTTTTCCCTCTTACCTAAAATATAGTGAATTAAGAAATGTGTCAAATTTATTTAATGGTTAGGGCAGTCAGTTTTCTGCAGATGTGAGTACTGCTGTAAAAATGCTGCTTTTCTATTCTTGAAAAGTCATATTTTTTGACAAGCTTGACATTTCTTATTGTGGGTTTTGCATTTCTTCAGACAGTATCAAATACTCAAAGATTTGATATAAATCTACTTGCATATCTTTAAACCAATTTAATTCAAATGGGTGAAAAAGGAAATCCATGAAAAATAATTGCTTCTCCCTGGATTTTGGCATTTGATGAAAAGAGACTGCATATCTCAAATAAATGTACACAAAAGACAAATTTTCAAATGAATCAATCAAGGGCATTAGGACATGTGACATACATTTCCACTTTGAGAAAACCATGTGTAGAGATAAAATGGTTGGGTTTATAAAAAATTTAGGTGACAGATCCAGATAATCATGATGATGTGATCTCTAATCTAGAGCCAGATATCTTGGAATGTGAAGTTAAGTGGGCCTTAGAAAGCATCACTACGAACAAAGCTAGTGGAGGTGATGAAATTCCAGTTGAGCTGTTTCAAATCCTGAAAGATGATGCTGTAAAAGTGCTCAGTATGCCAGCAAATTTGGAAAACTCAGCAGTGGCCACAGGACTGGAAAAGATCATTTTTCATTCCAATTCCAAAGAAAGGCAATGCCAAAGAATGTTCAAATTACTGCATAATAGCACTCATCTCACAAGCTAGTAATGTTCAAAATTCTCCAAGCCAGGCTTCAGCAATACGTCAATCGTTAACTCTCTGATGTTCAAGATGGTTTTAGAAAAGGCAGAGGAATCAGAAATCAAATAGCCAACATCCGCTGGATCATGGAAAAAGCAAGAGTTCCAGAAAAACATCTATTTCTGCTTTATTGACTATGCCAAAACCTTTGACTGTGTGGATCACAATAAACTGTGGAAAATTCTGAAACAGATGGGAATACCAGACCACCTAACCTGCCTCTTGAGAAATCTGTATGCAGGTCAGGAAGCAACAGTTAGAACTGAACATGGAACAACAGCCTGGTTCCAAATAGGAAAAGGAGTACGTCAAGGCTGTATGTTGTCACCCTGTTTATTTAACTTCTGTGCAGAATACATCATGAGAAATGCTGGGCTGGAAGAAACACAAGCTGGAATCAAGATTGCTGGGAGAAATATCAATAACCTCAGATATGCAGATGACACCACCCTTATGGCAGAAAGTGAAGAGGAACTAAAAAGCCTCTTGATGAAAGTGAAAGAGGAGAGTGAAAAAGTTGGCTTAAAGCTCAACATTCAGAAAATGAAGATCATGGCATCCGGTCCCATCACTTCATGGGAAATAGAAGGGGAAACAGTGGAAACAGTGTCAGACTTTATTTTGGAGGGCTCCAAAATCACTGCAGATGGTGAGTGCAGCTATGAAACTGGAAGACGCTTGCTCCGTGGAAGAAATGTTATGACCAACCTAGATAGTATATTCAAAAGCAGAGACATTACTTTGCCAACTAAGGTTCTTCTAGTCAAGGCTACGGTTTTTCCTGTGGTCATGTATGGATGTGAGAGTTGGACTGTGAAGAAGGCTGAGCGCTGAAGAATTGATGATTTTTGAACTGTGGTGTTGGAGAAGACTCTTTTTTTTTTTTTTAAGAGCATTTTATTTTTATTTTTTTTAATTCAATAGTTTATTCTATTTTACAATACGGTATTGGTTTTGCCATACATTGACATGAATCAGCCACAGGTGTACATGATCTCCCAATGCTGAAGCCCCCTCACCTCCCTCCCCACACCATCTCCCCAGATCATCTCGTACACCAGCCCCAAGAACCCTGTATCCTGTATTGAACATAGACTGGTGCTTCATTTCTTATATGATAGTACATGTTTCAGTGCCATTCTCCCAAATCATCCCACCCTCTCCCTCTCCCCCAGAAGCCAAAAGTCTGTTCTATACCTCTGTTGAGAGTCCCTTGGACTGCAAGGAGATCCAACCAGTCCATTCTGAAGGAGATCAACCCTGGGATTTCTTTGGAAGGAATGATGCTAAAGCTGAAACTCCAGTACTTTGGCCACCTCATGCGAAGAGTTGACTAATTGGAAAAGACTCTGATGCTGGGAGGGATTGGAGGCAGGAGGACAAGGTGACAACAGAGAATGAGATGGCTGGATAGCATCACCAACTTGATGGACGTGAATCTGAGTGAACTCTGAGAGATGGTAATGAACAGGGAGGCCTGGCGTGCTGTGATTCATGGGGTTGGAAAGAGTCGGACATGACTGAGCGACTGAACTGAACTAATGTCCCTTTCTCCTGGCTACCTCACAAAATTTTGACTTAATCAAAGCTCCAACTGGATAGCAGATGAGATTAAACTGATGACCATTCAACAAACTGTTCAGATCACAAACTGTTTTGTTTTACAGTCCACTTTTCTTAACGGTCCCTATCCAATCTATCAAAAAAGTTTGATTATCTCTATGCACAAAGCAAGCACAAAGGTGTCCCCTTCTCATCAGCTTAATCATTACCTCCCTAGTTCAAGCCACCACTATTTCTCTCTTGAAAGTGAAAGTGAAGTCACTCAGTAATATCCGACTCTTTGCGAACCCATGGACGTAGCCTACCAGGCTTCTACATCCATGGGATTCTCCAGGCAAGAACACTGGAGTGGGTTATCATTTCCTTCACCAGGGGATCTTCCCAACCCAGGGATCGAACCTGGGTCTCCCACATTAGAGGCAGACGCTTTAACCTCTGAGCCATAGCCTCTGTGCTATGCTGTGCTTAGTTGCTCAGCCATGTCTGACTCTTTGCAGTCCTATGCACTGTAGTCTGCCTCTGTCCATGGGATTCTCCAGGCAAGAATAATGGAGTGGGTTGCCATGTCCTCCTCCATGGAATCATCCCAATCCAGGGATGGAACCCAGGTCTCCCACATTGCAGGTGGATTCTTCACCAGCTGAGCCACCAGGGAAGCCACAATAGTCTCTAGAGGTGGATAACCCTACTACTACTTATAAATTACTAAAGACCATTCTTCTCACTGCTGCCAGTGTGATCTTGAAAATAATCAGATACTCTTATTCCCTCGTCATGATTTCTACCTGAACCAACATGAACAGTGATAAGACACAGTCCAAGGCAAGATTATAAGTGGTGGCAAAGATACCATGAATCAAAATTTGCCTGAATATTTTAAAGTTATATGTAATGCCAATAACATGTTGAATAAATTATATTATCTGCCTGGCTTGATAATATGTCATTGTAAGGTTTGATTTTGAAGTTTGTGGATTCAGCATTCTGAATGTGGTCTCATAGGACTCTGACCCAAATTCTCTCCCACTTTTCCCGCACACTCTTACTTTATTTCAGATCTCAAAGTATATCCTGTGCCTGAATTTGGACATTCCATCTCTTACATCAAAGCTCTCTCCATATTCCATATCCAAGGGGTACTATTTTGGCCACTCATTGAGACTGAAGTAAGCACACACTCTACAGGGTATACTTTCTGAAGAATGGACCTGAGTAGACCTCTGAGGCCAACTACATAGACAGAAAATTCTGGAGTCTTGGGTACATGAAGCATGTAATGGGTAGATCAAGAAGAGTACCCAGGACGAGACCCACCTTTGATCAAATGTATCTATTTCTCAACATTTAGTGAGTAGCACAACTGGGAGAGACAGAAGGGACCTTTTAAAATAACAAGGAAAGGGCAAGAGGCCTCTTCAGCTTGGACTACACACAACACCTAGAATAAAATACAAACTCTTTACCATGGTCTACAACACCATACTTGATATGACTCTTTTCCATCTCTCAAATCTCAGTTTATATCACTGTTTATTACTTACTTGCTGAAAATATCTGTGAATCAGGATTCTGGTCATTGCTACACAATAACAACAGGGTTGGGGTCACAGTGTAACATAAATAGGACATTTTGAAGGAGGTGTCCATTATCTGAATTACCTCCACCATAGTTTGGCCTCAGGTCAAACAACAGAGAGAGAACACAGCTCCGCTCATCAACAAAAAATTAGATTAAAGATTTAATGAGCGAAGCCCCACCCATCAGAACAAAACCCTGTTTACCCCCACAGTCTTCAGTCTCTCCAATCAAATCAGTTCACTTTAGTTGCTCAGTCGTGTCCGACTCTTTTTGACCCCATGAATTACAGCATGCCAGGCGTCCTTGTTCATCACCATCTCTCAGATTTCACACAGATTCATGTCCATCGAGTCCGTGATGCCATCCAGCCATCTCATCCTCAGTCGTCCCCTTCTCCTCCTGCCCCCAATTCCTCCCAGCATCAGAGTCTTTTCCAATGAGTCAACTCTTCGCATGAGGTGGCCAAAGTACTGAAGTTTCAGCTTTAGCATCATTCCTTCCAAAGAAATCCCAGGGTTGATCTCCTTCAGAATGGACTGGATGGATCTCCTTGCAGTCCAAGGGACTCTCAAGAGTCTTCTCCAACACCACAGTTCAAAAACATGAATTCTTTGGCGCTCAGCCTTCTTCACAGTCCAGCTCTCACATCCATACATGACCACAGGTAAAAACATAGCCTTGACTAGACGGACCTTAGTCGGCAAAGTAAAGACTCTGCTGTTGAATATACTATCTAGGTTGGTCATAACATTTCTTCCATGGATCTTCTAATTTTATGGCTGCAGTCACTATCTGCAGTAATTTTGGAGCCCCCCAAAATAAAGTCTGACACTGTTTCCACTGTTTCCCCATCTACTTCCCATGAAGTGATGGGACTGGATGCCCTGATCTTCATTTTCTGAATGTTGAACTTTAAGCCAACTTTTTCACTCTCCTCTTTCACTCTCATCAAGAGGCCCTTTAGCTCCTCTTCACTTTCTGCCATAAGGGTGGTATCATCTGCACATCTGAGGTTATTGATATTTCTCCCAGCAATCTTGATTCCAGCTTGTGTTTCTTCCAGTCCAGCGTTTCTTATGATGTACTCAAGAATACATGGAAGAACTGTACAAAAAAGATCTTCACAATCCAGATCATCACAGTGGTGTGATCACACATCTAGAGCCAAACATCTTGGAATGTGAAGTCAAGTGGGCCTTAGAAAGCATCACTACAAACAAAGCTAGTGGAGGTGATGGAATTCCAGTTGAGCTCTTCCAAATCCTGAAAGATGATGCTGTGAAAGTGCTGCACTCAATATGCCAGCAAATTTGGAACACTCAGCAGTGGCTACAGGACTGGAAAAGGTAACTTTTCATTCCAATTCCAAAGAAAGGCAATGCCAAAGAATGATCAAACTACTGCACAGACGCACTTATCTCACATGCTAGTAAAGTAATGCTCAAATTCTCCAAGCCAGGCTTCAGCAATACGTCAACTCTGAACTCTCTGATGTTCAAGCTAGTTTTAGAAAAGGCAGAAGAACCAGAGATCAAACTTCCAACATCTGCTGGATCATGGAAAAAGCAAGAGAGTTCCAGAAAAACATCTATTTCTGCTTTATTGACTATGCCAAACCTTTGACTGTGTGGATCACAATAAACTGTGGAAAATTCTGAAACAGATGGGAATACCAGACCACCTGACCTGCCTCTTGAGAAATCTGTATGCAGGTCAGGAAGCAACAGTTAAAACTGGACATGGAACAACAGCCTGGTTCCAAATAGGAAAAGGAGTCCATCAAGGCTGCATATTGTCACCCAATCAAATCAGGAAGTTCAATAAGCCTCTTATCCTTCTCCATCAGTGGACAGACAGAATGAAAACCACAGTCACAGAAAACTAATCAAACTGATCACATGGACAACAGCCTTGTTTAACTCAATGAAACTCTGAGCCATGTCACTTAGGGCCACCCAAAATGACAGGTCATAGAAGAGAGTTCTGTCAAAATATGGTCCACTGGAAAAGGGAATGGCAAACCACTTCAGTATTCTTGCCTTGAGTAACCCATGAACAGTATGAAAAGGCAAAGAGATAGGACACTAAAAGGTGGCCTCCCCAGGTCAGCAGGTCCCCAATGTGCTACTGGACAAGAAAGGAGAAATAACTCCAGAAATAATGAAGAGACAGAGCCAAAGCAAAATCAACACCCAGTTGTGGATGTGATTGGTGATGGAAGTAAAACTGATGTTGTAAAGACTGATATTGCATAGGAACATGGAATGTTAGGTCTATGAACCAAGGAAAATTAGAAGTGGTGAAACAGGAGATAGCAAAAGTGAACATTGACATTTTAGAAATCAGCAAACTAAAACGGACTGGAATGGGTGAATTTAACTCATATGACCATTATATCTACTGCTGTGGGCAAGAATCCCTTAGAAGAAATGGAGCAGCCATCATAGTCAAAAAGAGTCCAAAATGCAATACTTGGATACAGTCTCAAAAATGACAGAACTTTCTGTTTTTCTTTCCAAGGCAAACCATTCAAAATCACAGTAATCCAAGGCTGTGCCCTGATCATTAATGCTGAAGAAGCTGAAGCTGAATGGTTCTATGAAGGCATACAGGACCTTCTAGAACTAATACTGAAAAACAGATGTTCTTTTCATTATAGGAGACTGGAAGGCAAAAGTAGGAAGGCAAAAGTAGGAAGTCAAGAGTACCTTGAGTAACAGGAAAATTTGGCCTTGGTGTACAGAATTAAGCAGGGCAAAAGTTAACAGAGTTTGGCCAAGAGAATGCACTGGTCATAGCAAACACCCTCTTCCAACACACAAGAGAAGACTCTATGCATGGATATCACCAGATTGATTATATACAGATATCAGATTGATTATATTCTTTGCAGCCAAAGATAGAGAAGCTCTATACAGTCAGCAAAAACAAGACTGAGAGCTGACTGTTGCTCAGATCAGTTCAGTTCAGTTCAGTCGCTCAGTCGTGTCCAACTCTTTGCGACCCCATGAATCGCAGCACGCCAGGCCTCCCTGTTCATCACCAGCTCCCGGAGTTCACTCAGACTCGCGTTCATCGAGTCAGGGATGCCATCAGCCATCTCATCTTCTGACGTCCCCTTCTCCTCCTGCCCCCAATCCCTCCCAGCATCAGAGTCTTTTCCAATGAGTCAACTCTTCGCATGAGGTGGCCAAAGTACTGAAGTTTCAGCTTTAGCATCATTCCTTCCAAAGAAATCCCAGGGTTGATCTCCTTCAGAATGGACTGGATGGATCTCCTTGCAGTCCAAGGGACTCTCAAGAGTCTTCTCCAACACCACAGTTCAAAAGCATCAATTCTTCGGCTCTCAGCCTTCTTCACAGTCCAACTCTTACATCCATACATGACCACAGGAAAAACCATAGCCTTGACTAGACGGATCTTGGTCAGCGAAGTAATGTCTCTGCTTTTGAATATACTATCTAGGTTTGTCATAACATTTCTTCTACGGAGCAAGTGTCTTCTAATTTTGTGGCTGCAGTCACTATCTGCAGTAATTTTGGAGCCCCCAAAAATAAAGTCTGACACTGTTTCCACTGTTTCCCCATCTACTTCCCATGAAGTGATGGGACCGGATGCCATGATCTTCATTTTCTGAATGTTGAGCTTTAAGCCAACTTTTTCACTCTCCTCTTTCACTTTCATCAAGAGGCCCTTTAGCTCCTCTTCACTTTCTGCCATACGGGTGGTGTCATCTGCATATCTGAGGTTATTGATATTTCTCCCAGAAATCTTGATTCCAGCTTGTGTTTCCTCCAGCCCAGTGTTTCTCATGATATACTCTGCATAGAAGTTAAATAAGCAGGGTGACAACATACAGCCTTGACATACTCCTTTTCCTATTTGGAACCAGTCTGTTGTTCCATGTCCAGTTCTAACTGTTGCTTCCTGACCTGCATACAGATTTCTCAAGAGGCAGGTCAGATGGTCTGGTATTCCCATTTGTTTCAGAATTTTCCAAACTTTATTGTGATTCACACAGTCACATGAACTCCTCATTGCCAAATTCAGACTTATATTGAAGAAAGTAGGGAAAACCACTAGATCATTCAGGTGTGACCTAAATCTAATCCCTTATGATTATACAGTGGAAGTGACAAGTAGATTCAAGGGATTAGATCGTTAGACAGAGTGCTTTCAGAACTATGGAGAGAGGTTCGTGACATGTACAGGAGGCAATGATCAAGACCATCCCCAAGAAAAAGAAATTCAAAACAGTAAAATGATTGTCTGATGAGGATTTACAAATAGCTGAGAAAAGAAGAGAAGTGAAAGCAAAGAAGAAAAGGAAAGAATTTGAATGCAGATTTCCAAAGATTAGAAAGGAGAGATATGAAAGATTTCTTCAGTGATCAGTGCAGAAAGATAGAGGAAATCCATAGAATGAGAAAGGCTAGAGATCTCTTCAAGAAAATTAGAGACACCAAAGAAATACTTCATACAAAGTTGGGCACAATAAAGGACAGATATCACACGGACCTAATAGAAGCAGAAGATATCAAGAAGAGGTGGCAAGAATACACAGAAGATCTATACAAAAAATATCTCCATGACCCAGATCACCACAATGGTGTGATCACTCACCTAGACTGGATATCCTGGGATGCAAAGTCAAGTGGCCCTTAGGAAGCATCAATATGAACAAAACTAGTGGAGGTGATGGAATTCCAGTTGAGCTATTTCAAATCCTAAAAGAAGATTCTGTGAAAGTGCTGCACTCACTATGCCTGCAAATTTGGAAAACTCAGCAGTGGCCACAGGGCTGGCAAAGGTCAGTTTTCACTCCAGTCCCTAAGAAAGGTAATGCCAAAGAATGCTAAAACTAACACACACCTGTGCTTATCTCACACAACAGCAAAGTAATTCTCAAAATTCTCCAATCCAGGCTTCAACAGCATGTGAATCGTGAATTTACAGATGCTCAAGCTTGTTTTAGAAAAGGCAGAGGAAGCAGAGATAAAATTGCCAACATCCACTGGACCATCAAAAAAGCAAGAATTCCAGAAAAACCTGTACTTCTGCTTTATTGATTACACCAAAGCATTTGACTGTGTGGATCACAGCAAACTGTGGAAAATTTTTAAAGAGATGGGAAGACCAGACCACCTCACCTGCTGCCTGAGAAATCTGTATGCAGATCAAGAACAACAGTAAGAACTGGATATGAAAAAACAGACTATTTCCAAATTGGGAAAGGAGTATGTCAAGGCTGTATATTGTCACCATGCTTATTTAACTTATATGCAGAGTGCATCAGATGAAATGCCAGGCTGGATGAAGCACAGTCTGGAAATAAGTTTGCCAGGAGAAATAACAACAACCTCAGACTTGCAGATGATACCACCCTTATGGCAGAAAGTGAAGAAGAACTAAAGAGCCTCTTGATGAAAGTGAAAGAGGAGAGTGAAAAAGTTGGCAACAACTCAACATTCAGAAAACTAAGAGCATGGCATCTGGTCCCATCACTTCATGGCAAATAGCTGGGGAAATAGGGAAAACAGTGACAGACTACTTTTGAGGGGCTCCAAAATCACTGTAGATTGTGACTGTAGCCATGAAATTAAAAGACACTTGCTCCTTGGAAGAAAGGTTATGACCAACCTAGACAGCATATTAAAAAGCAGAGATATTACTTTGCCAACAAATTTTCATCTAGTCAAAGCCATGATTTTTCCAGTAGTCATGTATGGATTGTGAGAGTTGGACTAAAAGAAAGTTGAGCACTGAATAATTGATGCTTATGAACTGTTGTGTTGCAGAAGACTCTTGAGAGTCCCTTTAACTGCAAGGAGATCCAACCAGTCCATCCCAAAGGAAATTGGTCCCGAATATTCATCAGAAAGCCTGATGCTGAAGCTGAAACTCCAATACTTTGGGAATCTTATGTGAAGAACTGACTCATTTGAAAAGATCCTGATGCTGGGAAAGATTGAAGGAAGAATGAGAAGGGGATAACAGAGGATGAGATGGTTGGATGGCCTCACCAACTAGATAGACATGAGTTTGAGTAAACTCCATGTTTTGGTGATGGACAGGGATGACTGGCATGCTGCAGTCCATGGGCTTACAACAGAGTCAGACACAACTGATAGACTGAACTGAACTGAAGAGAAACCACAATGAAAATAATACATAAACCAGGACTATTACTGAGAAGTATTATTTATTAATCACTTAAATTTATTATATGAGTTGTATTTGTTTAAAAATTCTACAACTACACAGAGTTTTGTTTCCAAAACTTTGGAAGTTTAACCTTGTATGCTTCCACAATGATCTATTAGAATTTTAAAACTTTGCCTTTGTCTCTTTTTTGATGCTAAGTTTCTGTTATCTTGATGTAAAATATTTTCACAAGTCTGTGCCATTCTAGACCTTACAACAGAATTGAGACAAGTTTTTCTCAGTAATGTATCAATAACCCTCTTATTGAATTTTATTTTACTTAAAACAAATGATTCCCTTCAGGGATATCCTAATTCATGTGGATATTTGAAACTGAATTTAAAACTCACTGAGTCTATATAAATCAAAAAGGCAACATGGAACACTAAATAAGGTAGGAAATTCATTGTCTTAAGGTTTGGATTCTGTCTCAGTGTCAGTCACTTATTAGCATTATAACTTTGGATACTTGTTTTAATTCACTGGAGCCTTGTTTTTTCATCTATAAAAGATTAAATTTAACATGTCCACAAAATTGCTTTAAATTTGTATGCAAATTCAAAATATAAGTAGTAAAATACTGAACTAACCATATTACCTATAAATCAGAATTTTGTTAAAAATGCTATTTAAATGCCTCCAAATTTGTTATCTCCTTAGAGGTAAAAGTCAGTGTAAATCTTACTCTAGTTACTTAAGAAATATCAGTGGGGATGAATTAGGATGTCAATTAGGAAATTTTGAAGCCTGCTTGATAGCACACTTTTATGAATCTAGAAAAAATGGAGTTATCCTTTTACTTAAACTGATGACTAATTACTTAGTATGGAAATCTGACTGACAACAGGACTAGGCCATTCAAATTTGCAGAGTGAGTGAACTCTTGAGAGCTAACAGATTTAGAACTTAGGGCTTGATGGGGTTACTAGAAAAACAGATATGGCAATCCTCAAAGTTACTAGCAATTTCAGTTGATTTTTCTGCTTGAAAGGCTCTAGCTGATGACCACAAATCAATTACAGTTAACTTATTTTTCCCCACTGTTCAAAGATTAGACTTGAACAGCAAGGGTCTTGTTTCTATGATCAGAGGGTATGACGAACAATTGGGAAAATTACTCTCTCAGTAGGGAGCATTGGTAAATTGAAATAGTTACGGGGGCGGGGGTGAGTGGGGGGGAAAGCCTTCAGAAAAACTTAGGGAAAATTCTGGACACTTTATTTCAAGAAATATCTAAGCATTTCTTTAGAAATATTTGTGAGGACATTCTCAGTATATAAATCAATCTCAAATTCCATCCTTACCAGTATCTATATATCTGAATGTATTAAGCATAAGAAAGCCACATTTTTAGAAAACCATATACACTGTAAGAATATAGCTTGTTTGTCAAAATAGTTCTAAAATAATATAGTCATGGCATGGCACATTTAGAATTTTTAAAAACAGTACTTTCAGACATCTGATAACATAGTATTAGCTAGAAGTCATAAAGTGAAATATTTGTTAACTTATTCATTTATTCCAATGTTTAGAGGTTTTAAAAAATGAAATATTTAGAATTATGCTGAGATCTGAATTCAAAGTGTACACATATACATAGTAGAATGTGGGTGCAGATATGGAGGAAAGAGAATTAACGTAAGAAGATTAAGCAGAGTATTCCTCTTATTCAATATTTCCTATGTGATGGTTATTTTACATTTCCAAATCTCAGTTATCTATAAGATAGATATGCAGACAATTATTTTCCAATAGAATTACCACATTACAATAGTAGTATAAGGTCATTGCTAACTAGAAAAATACACCAGAAATACTAATTTTCACAGGTTATATATTTTACACAAGCATTTATGAAACTGTATACACACTATTGTTGTTGTTCAGTTGCTTAGTCGTGTCCAGTCCTTTGCAACACCATGGACTGCAGCACATCAGGCTTCTATGTCCTTCACCATCTCCCAGAGTTTGTACAAACTCAGGTCCATTGAGTCAGTGATGTATCCAACCATCTTGTTCTGTCATCTCCTTCTTCACCTGTCTTCAATCTTTCCCAGCATCAGGGTCATTTCCAATGAACTGACTGTTCATATATAAGGTGTCCAACATATTGGAGCTTCAATTTCAGCATCAGTCCTTCCAATGAATAGTCAAGATTGATTTCCTTTAGGAATAACTCATTTGCTCTCCTTGCTGTCCAAGTGATCCTCAACAGTCTTCTCCAACACCACAGTTCAAAAGCATCAGCTCTTTGGTGCTCACCTTTCTTTATGGTCCAACTCTTACGTTCATACATGACTACTGAAAAAACCATAGCTTTGACTAGATGGACCTTTGTTGGCAAAGTCTCTGCTTGTTAACATGCTGTCAAGGTTTATCATAGCTTTTCTTCCAAAGAGCAGGGATCTTTTAATTTCATGGCTGAAGTCACCATCTGCAGTGATTTTAGAGCTCCAGAAAATAAAGTTTGTCACTGTTTCCACTGTTTCCCCATTTAGATACCATGAAGTGATGGGACCAGATGCCATTAACTTAGTTTTCTGAATGCTGAGTTTTAAGCCAGCATTTTCACTCATCTCTTTCTTCATCATTAGGCTTTTTAGTTCATCTTCACTTTCTGCCATAAGGGTGGTATCATCTGAATATCTGAGGTTATTGATATTTCTCCTGGCAATCTTGATTCCAACTTGTGCTTCATTCAGCATGGTATGTTGCATGATGTACTCTTTATATAAGTTAAATCAGCAGGGTGACCATATACAGCCTTGACATACTTCTTTCCCAATTTGAAACTAGTCTGTTGTTCCATGTCTTGTGATAACTGTAGCATCTTTATCTGCATACAGGTTTCTCAGGAGGCAGTTAAGTTGGTCTGCTAGTCCACACAAAGGCTTTAGTGTACTCAGTGAAACAGAACCAGATGTTTTTCTGGAATCGCCTTGTTTTATGATCCAACAGATGCTGACAACTTGGTGTCTGTTTCCTCTGCCTTTTCTAAACGCAGTTGTTCATTTGGAAGTTCTTGGTTCATGTACTGTTGAAGCCTAGCTTGTAGGATTTTGAGCATGACCTCACTAGCATGTGAAATGAGTGCAATTGTGCAGTGGTTTAAACATTCCTTGGCATTGCCTTTCTTTGAGATTGGAATGAACACTGACCTTTTCCAGTTCTGTGGCCACTCCTGAGTTTTCCAAATTTGCTGGCATATTGAGTGCAGCCCTATAACAGGATCATCTTTTAGGATTTGAAATAACTCAGCTGGAATTGCATCACCTCTCCTAACTTTGTTCATAGTGATGCTTCCTAAGGCCCACATGGCTTTGCATTTCAGGATGTCTGTCTCTCAGTGAGTGATCATTGTGGTTATCCAGGTCATTATGCTTTTTTTTTAGTATAGTTCTATGTATTCTTGTCACCTTTCTTAATATCTTCTGGTTCTATTAGGTTCATACAATTTCTGTCCTTTATTGTGCCCATCATTACATGAAATGTTCCCTTGATCTCTAACTTTCTTGAAGAGATCTCTAGTATTTCCCACTGTATTGTTTTCCTCTATTTCTTTGCATTTTCACTTAGGAAGGTTTTCTTATCTCTCCTTATGTTCTTTGGAACTCTGCTTTCAGATGGATGTATCCTTCCTTTTCTTCTTTGCTTATTGATTCTCTTCTTTTCTCAGTTATTTATATGGCCTCCTCAGACAATCAGTTTGCTTTTTTGTATTTCATTTTCTTATACATAGTTCTCTTTTTTATCTGGGTATGATAATTCACGATTGGAATTTTCAGGATCTTGCTTTCTTTAATGTATGTTTTTCTGATAATTTCATCAGTCATTATACCCTATTAGAATAACTGGTATTTGGGAAAAGAGTCAGAATTTATAAAGCAGCTATATAACTTTAGTAACTGAAGTAACAAACTTTATATGAGGCTTGAGAATAGCCAAAAGTGTTCATATAGTCCATACTTAAACAATAAATATATAACATTATGACTGCTACTATAATGAAAAGAGATGCATTTTCCTTTTCTCATGTTGGTTGACAAAATACAGCTTTGAAAAATCTGCTGCTAAGGGAATGAAAATGAAGAATAGCATTTGTATAAACACTTTAAAAATACTCTTTGATGTGTTAACTGGGACAAAGTGAAAAATTTTATTTCAAATGAGTTTATTTTAATTGTTTAAAACATGATTTTTACCATAAGTAGTATCTTCAGGGAATATATGAAGAAAACTGTCCATGCATTTTGTCACATATTGGTTTCCACATAAGCAGCATTTAGATATTTAGTTGCATCTAGATATATTTGAGCTATAGTCCATGAGTTTGCAAAGAGTAGGACACGACTGATGTGATTTAGAGAATAAGCATGCAAGCAGATATGTTTTGGTATTTCATCTTTTTCTTTTAATTACTGGGGAGATAAAAGAAATGTAAACATAAACATTTTATTTTTATCTTAAAATATTCCCAGAAGTAACAAGATAGCATTTCAAGTTTCACAAAAGTAAAAATGGGAGAAAAGTTGCTCTCAAAATTGATAATTAGTCCTCNGGAGGGGGAAAGTGGAAATGGTGGGGGGGGGGGGGGGGGGGGTGGGGGAAAGCCTTCAGAAAAACTTAGGGAAAATTCTGGACACTTTATTTCAAGAAATATCTAAGCATTTCTTTAGAAATATTTGTGAGGACATTCTCAGTATATAAATCAATCTCAAATTCCATCCTTACCAGTATCTATATATCTGAATGTATTAAGCATAAGAAAGCCACATTTTTAGAAAACCATATACACTGTAAGAATATAGCTTGTTTGTCAAAATAGTTCTAAAATAATATAGTCATGGCATGGCACATTTAGAATTTTTAAAAACAGTACTTTCAGACATCTGATAACATAGTATTAGCTAGAAGTCATAAAGTGAAATATTTGTTAACTTATTCATTTATTCCAATGTTTAGAGGTTTTAAAAAATGAAATATTTAGAATTATGCTGAGATCTGAATTCAAAGTGTACACATATACATAGTAGAATGTGGGTGCAGATATGGAGGAAAGAGAATTAACGTAAGAAGATTAAGCAGAGTATTCCTCTTATTCAATATTTCCTATGTGATGGTTATTTTACATTTCCAAATCTCAGTTATCTATAAGATAGATATGCAGACAATTATTTTCCAATAGAATTACCACATTACAATAGTAGTATAAGGTCATTGCTAACTAGAAAAATACACCAGAAATACTAATTTTCACAGGTTATATATTTTACACAAGCATTTATGAAACTGTATACACACTATTGTTGTTGTTCAGTTGCTTAGTCGTGTCCAGTCCTTTGCAACACCATGGACTGCAGCACATCAGGCTTCTATGTCCTTCACCATCTCCCAGAGTTTGTACAAACTCAGGTCCATTGAGTCAGTGATGTATCCAACCATCTTGTTCTGTCATCTCCTTCTTCACCTGTCTTCAATCTTTCCCAGCATCAGGGTCATTTCCAATGAACTGACTGTTCATATATAAGGTGTCCAACATATTGGAGCTTCAATTTCAGCATCAGTCCTTCCAATGAATAGTCAAGATTGATTTCCTTTAGGAATAACTCATTTGCTCTCCTTGCTGTCCAAGTGATCCTCAACAGTCTTCTCCAACACCACAGTTCAAAAGCATCAGCTCTTTGGTGCTCACCTTTCTTTATGGTCCAACTCTTACGTTCATACATGACTACTGAAAAAACCATAGCTTTGACTAGATGGACCTTTGTTGGCAAAGTCTCTGCTTGTTAACATGCTGTCAAGGTTTATCATAGCTTTTCTTCCAAAGAGCAGGGATCTTTTAATTTCATGGCTGAAGTCACCATCTGCAGTGATTTTAGAGCTCCAGAAAATAAAGTTTGTCACTGTTTCCACTGTTTCCCCATTTAGATACCATGAAGTGATGGGACCAGATGCCATTAACTTAGTTTTCTGAATGCTGAGTTTTAAGCCAGCATTTTCACTCATCTCTTTCTTCATCATTAGGCTTTTTAGTTCATCTTCACTTTCTGCCATAAGGGTGGTATCATCTGAATATCTGAGGTTATTGATATTTCTCCTGGCAATCTTGATTCCAACTTGTGCTTCATTCAGCATGGTATGTTGCATGATGTACTCTTTATATAAGTTAAATCAGCAGGGTGACCATATACAGCCTTGACATACTTCTTTCCCAATTTGAAACTAGTCTGTTGTTCCATGTCTTGTGATAACTGTAGCATCTTTATCTGCATACAGGTTTCTCAGGAGGCAGTTAAGTTGGTCTGCTAGTCCACACAAAGGCTTTAGTGTACTCAGTGAAACAGAACCAGATGTTTTTCTGGAATCGCCTTGTTTTATGATCCAACAGATGCTGACAACTTGGTGTCTGTTTCCTCTGCCTTTTCTAAACGCAGTTGTTCATTTGGAAGTTCTTGGTTCATGTACTGTTGAAGCCTAGCTTGTAGGATTTTGAGCATGACCTCACTAGCATGTGAAATGAGTGCAATTGTGCAGTGGTTTAAACATTCCTTGGCATTGCCTTTCTTTGAGATTGGAATGAACACTGACCTTTTCCAGTTCTGTGGCCACTCCTGAGTTTTCCAAATTTGCTGGCATATTGAGTGCAGCCCTATAACAGGATCATCTTTTAGGATTTGAAATAACTCAGCTGGAATTGCATCACCTCTCCTAACTTTGTTCATAGTGATGCTTCCTAAGGCCCACATGGCTTTGCATTTCAGGATGTCTGTCTCTCAGTGAGTGATCATTGTGGTTATCCAGGTCATTATGCTTTTTTTTTAGTATAGTTCTATGTATTCTTGTCACCTTTCTTAATATCTTCTGGTTCTATTAGGTTCATACAATTTCTGTCCTTTATTGTGCCCATCATTACATGAAATGTTCCCTTGATCTCTAACTTTCTTGAAGAGATCTCTAGTATTTCCCACTGTATTGTTTTCCTCTATTTCTTTGCATTTTCACTTAGGAAGGTTTTCTTATCTCTCCTTATGTTCTTTGGAACTCTGCTTTCAGATGGATGTATCCTTCCTTTTCTTCTTTGCTTATTGATTCTCTTCTTTTCTCAGTTATTTATATGGCCTCCTCAGACAATCAGTTTGCTTTTTTGTATTTCATTTTCTTATACATAGTTCTCTTTTTTATCTGGGTATGATAATTCACGATTGGAATTTTCAGGATCTTGCTTTCTTTAATGTATGTTTTTCTGATAATTTCATCAGTCATTATACCCTATTAGAATAACTGGTATTTGGGAAAAGAGTCAGAATTTATAAAGCAGCTATATAACTTTAGTAACTGAAGTAACAAACTTTATATGAGGCTTGAGAATAGCCAAAAGTGTTCATATAGTCCATACTTAAACAATAAATATATAACATTATGACTGCTACTATAATGAAAAGAGATGCATTTTCCTTTTCTCATGTTGGTTGACAAAATACAGCTTTGAAAAATCTGCTGCTAAGGGAATGAAAATGAAGAATAGCATTTGTATAAACACTTTAAAAATACTCTTTGATGTGTTAACTGGGACAAAGTGAAAAATTTTATTTCAAATGAGTTTATTTTAATTGTTTAAAACATGATTTTTACCATAAGTAGTATCTTCAGGGAATATATGAAGAAAACTGTCCATGCATTTTGTCACATATTGGTTTCCACATAAGCAGCATTTAGATATTTAGTTGCATCTAGATATATTTGAGCTATAGTCCATGAGTTTGCAAAGAGTAGGACACGACTGATGTGATTTAGAGAATAAGCATGCAAGCAGATATGTTTTGGTATTTCATCTTTTTCTTTTAATTACTGGGGAGATAAAAGAAATGTAAACATAAACATTTTATTTTTATCTTAAAATATTCCCAGAAGTAACAAGATAGCATTTCAAGTTTCACAAAAGTAAAAATGGGAGAAAAGTTGCTCTCAAAATTGATAATTAGTCCTCTACTGCTAAGTTATAAATTCAATTGACAATTTTTAGTAGACAACTGATAATAATATTATCTCAGCAAATGCATCTATAGTATACAGTTTGAAGGATTTGTTTTTATAACAGTTATTGTTGGCAGGAAAAAATAAAATACCTAAGTAGTTATATCAATGGAGTGAATCCACCCTGCCTTACATCCTTTTCACTGTTAACCTTCATATTCCAACAATTTTCTCCGTTGTAAGAAGATAACATGGTTCATAACTGAGTATAACATCTATACTAAATTGGTTAAAAAAAACCCTTAACAACAATTTTAATATTTTATTTTTTCATTTATTACAGGATACTTAAATTATGAATACAGGTATTAATGATAAAGATAGAGATGGATCCATTGTTTCTCAGTATTTTTTCTCATATGCCAACATAAATTTTTGGCCAGGAAATATGGCCAGATTGGCTCTGACTTATAGGTAAAACTAAAAATCATGTAGCTAAATATATGTGTTCATGACATTCTGTAGAAATAATATGTAATATTATATATTTGATTGATTATAACTTACTTGTATAAGGTCCTTCCTCTGAATGTAATCCACTTGTAAAGCAATGGTGGAATTTGTAGTTTTAAGATATGACTGATATTTGGGAGACTTATAGAATCACTGTTTAACTTATAATCACAGTTTCTTTGAAGTAGATGATACAAGATATTTTAAAATATTTCATATAATCTATTGTAACATTATTGACTCATTTTAATAAAAATATAATTTTAAAAGGTCTTAATATATTTCTCAGTGCTTTTGGATAAATTACTTTTATATTTAAGATACTGCCATTTAAGATCACAATAGAAAATAATCCGAGTAAGTAAAATGGTTTAAAGGTTAAAGGTCTTAGTTATAACAATAAGAAAATTAGTTGCACCTGATAGACTTATTCAACATTCTTGACAGTTGTTATTAAACATTCAAGACCCTGGTATTTTGATAACAAGGAATAATATGAATAATGGGCAGTATTCTGTTCAAATGTCAAGGGTGAAGATGGTTAATTAAGCTGTCCAGATATCTAAAGAGCAGATGAAGTGAAACTAAAATGAATAGGTGCAAACAATAAAACATATTTTAGGGAGAAGTTCATGTAATTACCGTTCATAAATGCAGGCCAAGAGTAATATAAGCCAATATTCCTTTGGGGAATAATGCTAAAAAATTACACCAAAAAAGTTTAAAAAGCAGATATCTATTCATTAAATACATAATGAAGACCTCAAGGAGCATTTATTGATGCTCTTAAAATAAATAAGAAGGAATCTGTGATAATAATGTTAACAATAAGAGAGTAAAATCTTAAGAACTTATTTTACAATGCAGAAACCATTTAAGAATCACATATTTAAGCATCACTAATTTCAGAGTAAGGATTTAAGAAACTCATCATTAACAAAGAGTATATATACAGAGCATTTTATTTAAAAAAATAGTAACAGCACAAACTCATAAAAGGTTTAGAATTTAGGTCAAATAAATTATTGGGAAATGGAGTTAACTATCATAATGTGATGTATGTAAAATTAATACAGTTTCTAATAGCTCTTTAGAGTTGGAGTCTATAAATAGAAAAACCTGAGAACAAGAAAAACAAGCTATTTACCTAAAATCACAGTTAGCTGATTATGGAACAAAGACCCGTATTAGAAATACAGTAAAGAAAATTAAGTTATTGAATACGTTATGAAAGAAAGGTAATAGGGACTTGGGACAGAAAAATGACTAAGATAAAAGAGAAAGCCTCAAGAGTTACTTTGGCAAGTAGCATCCAACAAACTACTATATAATGATATTTGAATGGACTTCCACTTCTGAAAAGACAGGATATACCAAAATTTTCCTGTTCCTCACATAAAGTACAACATAAAAGTCTAAGTTACAGCATACACACACACGTGACTGAAAAGTAGCAAATGAATAAATATAGAATAGCAATTTGAAAACACACAAAAAACCATTTTTTTATTCTCTTCATTTTTGTTTGTTTCATTTATTACAGAAAGCTTGCTGAAAAAGCCAGGAACCAATAAAAGTCAATGAGCACAAACTAAAAAAAAAAAAAAAAAAA
>SJYW01031157.1:806488-824051 GCA_006410735.1 Raphicerus campestris | reverse complement strand
AAAAAAAGTCAATAAGCAAAAACAAAAAAAAAAAAAAAAAAAACAACAACAACACAACAAAGTCTGCTGACTCAAGTCAAAGGGCCTATACAGGAGATCCTAGCAATGAGACAGTATCTCATTATGGCCCTGATCTGCATTTCCCTGATGTTTAGTGATGTTGAGCAACTTTTCATGTGCTTGTTGGTCAGTTATATATCCCCAGAAAATTTTCTATATCAGCTCTTTGTTCATTTTTTAATTGGGCCTTTTGTTGTCCTTGTTCAATGGTAGGAGTTCTTTATATACTGTGTATTTAAAACTAAAAGTATGATTTGCAACTATTTTCTCCCATTTCATTGGTTGCTTCTTCACTCTGTTGATTATTTCCTTTATTGCACAGAAGTTTTTAACTTTAATGTACTCCCACATTTGTCTACTTTTTCTTTCCCTGGCTGTGTTTCTGGTGTTAATAATCAAGAAATCATCCTAGATTTAGTCCTAAGTATTTTTTTCTTTTTGATATGATTGTAATGGGGGTTGTTTTATTAATCAGTTTTTAGATTATTGTTAATGTATAGAAGCAGAACTGATTTATGCGTATTGATTATATATCACACAACTTCACTGAATTTGCTTATTTGTTTGACCAGTTTTGAGGGTAATTTTTAGTGTTTTCTAAGGTTATGTCATCTGTTGATAGAGAACAATTTATTTCTTTGCAGTTTAGATGTCTTTCATTTCTTTTTTTTTTTTCCTAATTGCTCTAATTAGGACTTCCAATACTATATAACAAGCTAGGCTTCAGCAATACATGAACCATGAACTTCCAGATGTTCAAGCTGGTTTTAGAAAAGGCAGGGGAACCAGAGATCAAACTGCCAATATCCGCTGGATCACAGAAAAAGCAAGAGAGTTCCAGAAAAACATTTATTTCTGCTTTATTGAGTATGCCAAAGCCTTTGACTATGTGGATCACAATAAACTGTGGAAAATTCTGAAAGAGATGGGAATACTAGACCACCTGACCTTCCTTTTGAGAAACCTATATGCAGATCAGGAAGCAACAATTAGAACTGGACATGGAACAACAGACTGGTTCCAAATAGGAAAAAGAGTATGTCAGGGCTATATATTGTCACCCTGCTTATTTAACTTCTGTGCAGAGTACATCATGAGAAACTCTGGGCTGGAAGAAGCACAGGCTGGAATCAAGACTGCCAGGAGAAATATCAGTAACCTCTGATATGCAGATGACACCATCCTTAAGGCAGAAAGTGAAGAGGAACTAAATAACTTCTTGATGAAAGTGAAAGAAGAGAGTGGAAAAGTTGGCTTAAAGCTCAACATTCAGAAAACTAAGATCATGGCATCTGGTCCCATCACTTCCTGGGAAATAGATGGGGAAACAGTGGAAACAGTGTCAGGCTTTATTTTTGGAGGCTCCAAAGTCACTGCAGATGGTGATTGTAGCCATGAAATTAAAAAACGTTTACTCCTTGGAAGGAATGTTACGACCAACCTAGATAGCATATTCAAAACAGAGCCATCACTTTGCCAACAAAGGTCCATGTAGTCAAGGTTATGGTTTTTTCACTGGTCATGTATTGATGTGAGAGTTGGACTGTGAAGAAAGCCGAGCACCGAAGAATTGATTCTTCTGAACTGTGGTGTTGAAGACTCTTGAGAGTCCCTTGGACTGCAGGGAGATCCAACCAGTCCATTCTAAAGGAGATCAGTCCTGGGTGTTTATTGGAAGGACTGATACTGAAGCTGAAACTCCAATACTTTGGCCACCTAATGAAGAGTTGACTCATTGGAAAAGACCCTGTTGCTGGGAGGGATTGGAGGCAGTAGGAGAAGGAGACACAAGAGGATGAGATGGCCGGATGGTATCATCAACTCGATAGACATGAGTTTGGGTGAACTTTGGGAGTTGGTGATGGACAGGGAGGCCTAAGGTACTGTGATTCATGGGGTCGCAGAGTCGTACACGACTGAGCAACTGAACTGAACTGAATGAATGTGGTCATTCTTTCCTTGTTCCTGGTCTCAGAAAGTTTTCAGGATTTCACCATTGGATATGATGGTAGTTATCGGCCTGTTTTGGTGACTTAAAACACGTATTGTTGAGAAAAGTGAATAAGTTATACAAATATTGACTCTTATTTAGATTCTTTTTCCCTGTATGCCATTACAAACTACTGAGTAGAGTTCCTTGTGCTATACAGTAGGTTCTTATTTGTTGTCTATTTTATGCATGGTAATGTGACTATGTCAATCCCAGACTCCTAATTTATCCCTCTCTGTCCATTACCCACTGGTAACCATAAGTTTGTTTTCTACATCTCTGAATCTACTTCTGTTTTATAAATAAGTTAATCTGTACCCTTTCTTAAGATTCCACATATAAACAATATATGTTTGTCTTTCTCTGACTTATTTCATTCAGTATAACAATCTCTAGGTCCACCCATATTCCTGCAAATCTCACTATTCTGTTCCTTTTATGGCTGAGTAAGATTCCATTGTACCGAAGATAAGTTCAAGATGGCACAGTAGAAGGATGTATGCTCATCTCCTTCTGTGAGAGCACAGTTGGAACACACCAAAAAAGATACCCCACACTCAAAGATAAAGGATAAGGTGCGACAAGACTTTTAATTGAGGTATATAATTTAAAAGTTAAGAGCATTTTGAATATATAATCTCATTCCCTGCTTTGTACTATTTTTTATAAGAAATTTGCAGATAATCTTACGAGAATTCCCTTCTATGTGACAAGTTTTTCTTTCGGCTTTCAAGATTTTCTCTTTGCTTTTGATTTTTTGACAGTTTGGTTACAATATGTCTCAAAGTGGGCTTCTTTAAGTTTATACTAGCTGGGATCCCTTAATGTTCTTGAATATGTATGTCTACTTCCTCTCTGAGTTTTGGGTCATCTTTGACCAATATTTCTTCATATTTTCTTTTAGTCTCTTTTTCTCCCCTTTTTTCATCTTGAATTTCCATAATGCTTATATTAAACTTTATAATAAGGTTCTACAAGTCCTTTTGGGTTTCTTCACTATTGTTTTATGCCTTACAATTCTATAATTTCAAATTACCTATCTTTGAGATCACTTTTTCTTTTTCCTTCTGCTTGATTATTTTGCTGTGGCAAAACTCCAGTGAATTTTTCAATTCTGTTATTATATTTTTTTTGACTCCAGAATTATCTTTGTTTTTTTGTTTGTTTGTTTTGTTTTGTTTTTTAATAGTTTCAATTTCTTTGCGGATGTTTTCATTATGTTCATGCCTAATTTTTCATATTTTATCTGAAATTTTTAGGTTTTATTCAGATTGTATTTATGTTCTCTAGCCTCTTGATAAAGATGAAGAAAGAGAGTGAAAAAGTTGGCTTACAACTCAACATTCAGAAAACTAATGATCATGGCATCTGGTCCCATCACTTCATGGGAAATAGATGATGAAACAATGGAAACAGTGACAGACTAGTTTTGGGAGATTCAAATTCACTGCAGGTGGTGACTGCAGCCATGAAGTTAAAAGACACTTGCTTCTTGGAAGAAAAGTTATGACCAACCTAGACAGCGTATTAAAAAGCAGAGAGATTACTTTGCCAACAAATGTCTGTCTAGTCAAAGCTATGGCTTTTCCAGTAGTCCTGTATGGATGTGAGAGTTGAAATGTAAAGAAAGCTGAGTGCCAAAGAATTGATGCTTCTGAACTGTGGTGTTGGAAGAGACTATTAAGAGTCCCTTGGACAGCAAGGAGATCCAACTAGTCCCTCCTAAAGGAGATCAGTCCTGAATATTCATTGGAAGGACTGATGTTGAAGCTGAAACTACAATATTTTGGCCACTTGATGCAAAGAGCTGACTCATTTGAAAAGACCCTGATGTTGGGAAAGATTGAAGGTGGAAAGAGAAGGGGCCAACAGAGGATGAGATGGTTGGATGCCATCACCAACTCAATGGACATAAGTTTGAGTAGGCTCTGGGTGTTGGTGATGTACAGGGAAGCCTGGTGTACTGCAGTCTGTGGGGTTGCAAAGAGACAGACACTATTGAGTGACTGAACTGAACTGAGTGCCACACTGAGAATCTTCAACATGAATATCTTTGAATTCTTTATCACATAACTCATAGATGCTAAATTTCTTTAGGTCTATTTTTTTACAGATTATTGTTTTGCGAGGGCTATGATTTCCTGTTTTCTTCTGTGCCTTGTTATATTTGTGGTGATTTGTGCATTTGAAAAAACAAAAACACCTCCTCCAAGCTTTACAGGCTGTCTTCATATAAAGAAAGAACTTTACCAACCATCTCATCTTGAGATTCTGATAGCTTCTCAACCATTTTATTCAGATGTATCTTTTCTGAGCTCGTTTGTAGTTTCCCCAGTTACAGAAATTTGCCAGTGTTTTTGTTTTGTTTTGTTTTGTTTTCCTTTTCCTCCACATGCTTGGCATCTCTTTCTCTAACTAGCAAGGTCTCTGGGCTAGGCTGTGAAAAGTCACCTAGATATATTTTTTGTTCTCAGCATCCCCCAGGCATTTAAAATATGCTAATTCCATGTCAGTGCTCTGAGCTGGGGAAGACAGAACCCAGTCCTTCTGGTGACTCCCAGATAAGCTGAAATGTGTGATATATATTCTATACGATGTTTCCCAAGGGAGAAGCTACAAGCTGGATACTTTCTCCTGATTGCTTTAAGCTGTACCAGTGTGGAGGAAGGATTGACATGGATGAAATGGATCACCTTCATTTATCCACTTAATTGTGGATTTTCTTGGCTTTGAGCTTGACTGTGGCATTGTTATTTCTTAAAGTTTTCTATAATTCGTATAATTGCTTTTTGGATCATATATTGTTAATTCAGTGTGGAGAAGTGAGGTCTGGGTTTTCCTATCCTACCATCTTATTGACATCACTTTCCACTTAAAATTGACTTGATAAATGTGCAAAATTAACTCAAGGAAGGGAAGATAACATCTTAACAAATGCTGCTGGAGAAACTAGACATCTTCAAAACAATAAACCTAAACCAAAGTCTCACACATATATAAAAATAGATCACTGTTATGAACTAAGTGCTTTTGTCCCTCCAAAATTCATGTTTTAAAATCCTACCCCTGAATGTGATAGTATTAGGAAGTAGCACATTTGGGAGACAGCTGGATTAGATGAGGTCACAAGCTCAGATCTCTAAGGAATGTGATTAGTGTCTTAATAAGAGTCATGAGAAAACTTTTGGCCCTCTGCTTTCTGCCATGTGAGGATATAAGGAAAAATGAGTAGTCTGTAACCTAGAAGAGCCTCCAACAGAACTAGACATTGCTTGTTCCTGATCTTGTATTTCCAGACCCCAGGACTGTGAGAAATAATTTCTGTTGTTTATAAACCACCCAATTTATGGCATTTCTGATGCAGCAGTTCAAACAGATGGAGACAATCATGTAATTAAATAAAATGTAAAACTCAAGCTTTGTTAAAAATTATAGGAGAATATTTCCCTTATCTAGGACTAAGCTAAGAATTCTTAAATACAAACCAAAATCATAATTAATAAAAGAAAAATTTGATAATTTAGGCTTTGTCAAAATCAAAGAAAAAGGTTTTGCTCTGTGAAAGGCCCTTTAAACAGGAGAAAAATACAAGCTTTTTTTAAATTGAAAACTGGACATCAGATATGCATTGTTGTGGTTCTAGGCTCTCTTTCGTGTTCTCTGTGGTTTCCTTGCCCTTTGGGAAGTTACTCTTGATTCTCAGTTGATCTACCACCCTCAGGATCTGTCTTCTGACATCTCCAAACAGTAAGGTTTCTACTGACAATTGTGCGGCTGTTGCACAACTGGGAACTGCACTCATTTGAAATATAAGATGAAGCAACCAAATCCAGATTTTACCCCATGCAACTGTATATTTAAAAAGCACAGTCCTCATTTCCTTTTGGCTAAAATTTGCTGTCCCTCCTGCTGTTGTTCCCATGATTCTGAAGTTCAGATAACATCCAGGAATATGGTCAAACTTACACATCAATTTTGGATCTTACTCTTTTTGCCTTCCTCTAGCTGCCACAATTTGTCCTTTCACTTCTCAGTTATTCTTTTGGCACTAACCTCTGTTTACTGGTATCTTCAGCTGATAAAAATGAAGTCTTCTCTGCTTATTTTTTTAACAGCTTTGGGTGTTGGGGAGAGCACTTAGGCCAGAGAACCACAGACTTACAATTCTCCTCCCTTGAGTTGCAGTACTTTAAAGAATAAGCTCTCTGTAACTATTTTTCTTTTGACTCCTTGAATTTATCTTTTTAAAGTTTATATGTGGGAGGAGTCAAACTATCAATGTTACTGAAAGTTCTCCAGGTATAAATTTTTATGCCAAGAATTTTTTTAAATCCTCATTTTTATTGATTTAGCAAATATTAGAATATATTTTGCTTAGTAGTTTTCTGAAAATGAGAGGTAAAAATAATTATATCCTAAAAGAATTTGTTAAAATTTACTGATAAAAATAAGAAGAATTGGCACATTATATGAAACCTAGTACAGTGAATTTTGAGGTCCTTTTCTGGAAGAGATATTAGAGCTAGTGAAAGTAAAAGGACATTAGAGCTTCCTTTTTCTCCCTGTGTTCCTGTAAGGTAGGGTCTGAAAATGTTAACTTATGTCTGTTGCTACTGGTACCTCAAGATTTATAAAGAAAACTGCTATATTAAAGTAAGTATATAAATAGGAGAAGATAAGGAAATAAAACATTTAGACACTCTTTTCTAATGCTGCTTCTCTTTCACCACTATCTCTCTCCCTAGTCATTGGCAATTTTTTCACAAGTGCCCCAGTCCTCTTCACACATTAAATTTGCTGAACTTGTACTGCTAGTATCTTATGAAAGTTATAAAAATGCATGTATCTTGTTTTTATGTTCAGGATGTGCAACTGACTGATGACCCTAGCTAATGTACTTTAATAACTATCACTGTGCTTACACAAAAGCCATACTTCCTGTGGCCAACTCTTAGCCAGTGATTGAGCACAGAAGAGGTACTAAGGCAGGCCCATTCCTAGGATATGGAACTTTGCTGATGGGCAGCTTAGATTTGAAGACTCCCTAATGATTTTGCTCATAGAGCAAATACCTACACTGCAGGTTAAGTATCAGCACTTCCTCCTTTCTTCATTTCCTCCTCCTTTCTTCTCTTTCATATAGGGTCAAACCTGAATCATAATTTAATGGCTCTTAAAATCTGACCTGGAATCTACCCTATTGTTTCTAATACTTACCTTGCACACTTAAGCCTGTCTTGGTATCTACTTCTTAAAAGATTCAAAATAATATAGATCTTAATCTATGCCAGCCACCATGGAAAAAAATCACCAGATAAAGTATATTTTTAATGTTAACTTTTCTTTCTTTCTCATTCCCCACATATAGAAAAAAAAAAAGTAGAATATAGAGGGGAGAATTGATGGAGTGACTACAAGAGAAAACATTTTAAATTTGCAAAATACTAACAGTAAAATTATCAAAGTAATGTGTATTTGTTTAATTTTAGAAAAACATTAGGGAAATTATGGGGAAAAAAATCTCAGTTTGTCAGTGAATGAAATTTTTAGGAAGTTGACAAATTCCTGAAATTAAATAATAACAAAGAGAGATTCTTGAGACATTTGCAATGAAATAAGATACACCTTGTTACTTTGATCACTCACAATTACGTAATTTTTTCCTCAGATATTTATTTGAGGAAATAGTCTTTACTATGTCCTTAGTAACTAGTCAAAATTAAACTATCATCAAAAACCGACATGATTATGAATACTGATAAAAGCATCACACCTAAATTCTGTTTCTGTTGAGTTAAAAATACGATCACCCCCAGATTATCCAGACTCCATTAGTATATTTCAAGGGTAAAATCATTTTAGACAACACAAAATAAACAAGAATATAATAGTAGACCTATATGTACACAAGGACCATACTTTTAAACCAATGTCTTGGAATTGAGGCCATTTCTAAATCCAAACTCTTCATGATATGGTTATCATTTCCTTTTCTAAACTTATATTCTATCTGAAAGCAAGAAATGTTCAAGAAAATCATAGTACATGAACTATTTCATAAGAACTGACATTATAAAATATTAAATGATACATAAATGTAATTTTTGCTGAAAAATTGAACTAAAACTTTTTTTACTTATATTATCTTAATTATATAAAATATTAAAATGGCCCTTATCACTGTTGATGAGATTAAGAATTTTTTCCTATTTTCAGAGTACAGGTTTTTCATCTTGGTTAAATTTCTTCTTAGGTATTTTATTCCTTAGATGTGACTTTAAATGGGATTTTTAAACTTTCTGTTTGTGATAGTTCATTATTTGTGTACTTAAAATCAATAGGTTTCTCAATTAATTTTGTATCCTGAAAGTTTGCTGACCTCAGTTATTAGTTCTAATAGTTTTTCAGTAGAGGATTTAGGATTTTCTATGTAAAATATCCAGTTTTACTTTTTACCTTCCAATTTGGATGCCTTTTATTTTTTTCTTTTCTGATTGCTATGGCTAGGACTTCCATTACTAAGTTAAATAGAACTGGCAAGAGTAAGCATGCTTGTTTTGTTCCTAATTTTAAAGGAAAGGTTATCAGCTTTTTGAGTAAAATGGTAGCTGTGAATCTGTCATAAATGACCCTTTATATTGAAATATGTTTCCTCTATACTCTCTTTATTGAGAGTTTTTATCATGAATGAATGTCGAGTTTGTCAATTTTTGTGTGTCTATTGAGATGATCATCTGATTTTTATCCTTCATTTTGTTAATGTGGTGTATCACACTGGTTGATTTGTGAGTGTTGATCCATTCTTATGATCTTATGGTGTACGGTCCTTCCCTGGTGGTTCAGAGGTTAAAGCATCTGCCTCCAATGCGGGAGACCCAGGTTTGATCCCTGGGTCAGGAAGATCCTCTGGAGAAGGAAATGGCAATCCACTCCAGTATTCTTGCCTGGAGAATCCCATGGACAGAGAAGCCTAGTAGATTACAGTCCATGGGATCACAAAGAGTCAGACACGACTGAGCGACTTCACCTTACCTCCTTTATATGTATTGTTGCATTCAGTTTCCTAATACTTTGCTGAAAATTTTTGCATCTATATTCAAATATATAGGTCTATAATTTTCTTTATTGTAGTATCTTTGTCTGGTCTGAGTATCAGGGTAATGGCCTTGCAGAATGATTTTAGGAGTGTTTCATCCTCAAGTTTTTTGAAGTAGCTTGAGAAGGGTATATACTAGCTCTTCTTTATATGTTTGGTAGAATTTCTGTGTGAAGCTGTTAATAACTGAATTTTTGTCTGCTGAGTGAGCATTTTCTTCTTTATATATTTAAAATTCAATTTTACTATGAGTGGTTAGTCTTTTAAAATTGTGTTCCTTCTTGATTCATTTCAGCAGGTTATATATTTTTAGAAACTTATTTCTCCCAAGATTTGTTGACATAGCTGATCACAGTATTCTTATTTTTTTTTTAATACCTATGTGCTATCAGTTGTTATTTCCCTCCTTTCACCTCTTCCTTTGCTTTTTAGATCTTCCCTTTCTTGATGGGACTGGGTAAAATGAATTTTACCTATTTTGAAAACTAGCCCTTGGTTTAATTGATCTTTTCTATTGTTTTTTATTGATCTCTCTTTTATTTATTTCTTCTCTGATCTTAATTATTTCCTGTCTTCTGCTCACTTTGCACTTTGGTCTTTTTTCTACTTCTCTTAGGTAGTATGTTAGATTTTTTACTTAAGTTTTTCTTGCTGCTTGAGGAAGGCCAGTGTCACTGTAAAATTTCTCTCCTAGAGCTACTTTTGCTGTGTCTTTGATTCCTGGAGTACTGTATGTTGGTTTTCACTTGTCTTGAGGTGTTTTCTGATTTCCTCTTTGATTTCCGCATTGACCCACTGGTTTTTGAGTAGCATGTTGTTTATTCTCTACCTGCTTGTTGTTTTCCCATTTCTTTCTGTATTTGGTTTCTGGTTTCATACAGTTATCTCAAAAGATGTTTGATATAGTTTCTAACTTTTTCAATTTGCTGATGCTGGCTTTATGGCCTAACATGTGCTTTATCCTAGAGAATGTCCTATAAATTTGAAAAAATATGTATTCTGCTGATTTTGGTTTTAATATCCTGCAGATATCTATTAAGTCCAAGGGGTATGCTGTGTCATTTAAGATATTTGTTCATATTTTAAATTGTTTTCCAAGTTTTTAAAAAAATCATTCCAAAAATATTTAAAATTTTTAATTAATTGATAAAATGTCATCATTTCCAGGAATGTTATAAAATGGAGTACCAGTGTGCTTGCTGTACTCAAGATTTTTGTAACCCTGTGATCACATTTCTGAAAAAAGCATATGAGTAATTCATGTCATTTATTCAACAGGAAAAATATATTTATATTGTGGGACTGAAAATGATTGAAACTTTATAAGACAAGTTAATTGTGAATGCATTTTTTCATGTCACCACAAAAATTTCTTTCATTCATGAACAGTGTAAAAACATAGAAGTGTAATGTCTCACAGAAAAACAAATCTTTTCTTAAACCTAAATAACATTATTCTTTCTTTTAACAGTAGAAAAGGGGAAAAGCAGGTCAGGCCAAAAAAACCTTTATAAAACACATTGTATATATAATCAGAGGCTGGAAAGTATGTAATTATCTTAGGATAATGTATTATTTTATATTTGTCTTGGTGATAATACATAAATGGTAGTGTGGATGGCATTTTATTATATTTCAATTAACACTGCTGCAATAAGTCAAAAGTCTTGTTTCAGCTTTGTTTTGCTTTTATCTTGTTTTTCTCTATTTATTTTGAAGATATTTTATCTGAGAGCAAAAATATTTTGATATTTGGTCAGATAGTCTTTACTCAAGTACTCCTGGGCAATTTACACTTGGTAGATGTGGATCACTGAGCAAGGAAAAAAANTTTTCCATGGGGATGGTCTTGATCCCTGTCTCCTGTACAATGTCAGGAACCTCTGTCCATAGTTCATCAGGCACTCTGTCTATCATATCTAGGCCCTTAAATCTATTTCTCACTTCCACTGTATAATCATAAGGGATTTGATTTAGGTCATACCTGTATGGTCTAGCAGTTTTCCCTACTTTTTTCAATTTAAGTCTGAATTTGGTAATAAGGAATTCGTGATCTGAGCCCAGTCAGCTCATGGTCTTATTTTTGTTGACTGTATAGAGCTTCTCTGTCTTTGGCTGCAAAGAATATAATCAATCTGCTTTCATTGTTGACCATCTGGTGATCTCCATGTGTAGAGTCTTCTCTTGTGTTGTTGGAAGAGGGTGTTTGCTATGACCAGTGCATTTTCTTGGCAAAAGTCTTTTAGTTTTTGCCCTGCTTCATTCCACATTCCAAGGCCAAATTTGCCTGTTAATCCAGGTGTTTCTTGACTTTGTAATTTTGCATTCCAGTCCCCTATAATGAAAAGGACATCATGCTGGGGTGTTAGTTCTAAAAGGTCTTGTGGGTCTTCATAGAACAGTTCAACTTCAGCTTCTTCAGCATTACTAGTTGGGGCATAGACTTGGATTACTGTGATATTTAATGGTTTGCCTTGGAAACGAACAGAGATCATTCTGTCATTTTTGAGATTGCATCCAAGTACTGCATTTCGGACTCTTCTGTTGACCATGATGGCTACTCCATTTCTTTTCAGGGATTCCTGCCCACAGTAGTAGATATAATGGTCCTCTGAGTTAAATTCACCCATTCCAGTCCATTTTAGCTGATTCCTAGAATGTCGACATTCACTCTTGCCATGTCTTGTTTGACCACTTCCAATTTGCCTTGATTCATGGACCTGACATTCCAGGTTCTTATGTAATATTGCTCTTTGCAGCATCAGACCTTGCTTTTATCACCAGTCACGTCCACAGCTGGGTATTGTTTTTGCTTTGGCTCTATCCCTTCATTCTTTCTTGAGTTATTTCTCCACTGATCTCCAGTAGCATATTGGGCACCTGTTGACCTGGGGAGTTCCTCTTTCAGTATCCTATCATTTTGTCTTTTCATACTATTCATGGTGCTCTCAAGGCAAGAATTCTGAAGTGGTTTGTCGTTCCCTTCTCCAGTGGACCACATTCTGCCAGACCTCTCCACCATGACCCTACCATCTTGGGTTGCCCTTCGGGCATGTCTTAGTTTCATTGAGTTAGACAAGGCTGTGGTCGTAGTGTGATTAGATTGACTAGTTTTCTGTGAATATGGTTTCAGTGTGTCTGTCCTCTGATGCCCTCTTGCAACATCTACCATCTTACTTGGATTTCTCTTACCTTGGGCGTGGGGTATCTCTTCAAGGCTGCTCCAGCAAAGCACAGCCTCTGCTCCTTATTTTGGAGGAAGGGTATCTCTTCACTGCCGCCCTTCCTGACCTTAAACCTGGATTAGCTCCTCTAGGCCCTCCTGCACCCACGTAGCCACCACTCCTTGGAAGTGAAATTGCTCCTCCTGGCCGCCACTCCTGACCTCAGACATGTGGTAGCTCTTCTCGGCCATTCCTTGCCGTCGCAGCCTGGCACTCTCAGCCACTGCCCCTGACCTAGAACGTGGGGTAATTCCTCTTGGCTGCCACCCTGTGGGCATGGGTTACTCCAGCCTCTGCCCCTGACCTCAGACGTAGGGTAGCTCCTCTTGGCCACACTCCATGCGCCCGTCGCAGCCACCCATGCTTAGTATATTGTCACCGTGCTTATTTAACTTCTATGCAGAGTACATCATGAGAAACGCTGGGCTCGAGGAAGGACAAGCTGGAATCAAGATTGCCGGGAGAAATATCAATAACTTCAGATATGCAGTGATACCACCTTTATGGCAGAAATTGAAGAAGAAATAAAGAGCCTCTTGATGAAAGTGAAAGAGGAGAGTGAAAAAGTGGGCTTAAAGCTCAACATTCAGAAAACTAAGATCATGGAATCAGGTCCCATCACTTAATGGGAAATAGATAGGAAAACAGTGGAAACAGTGGCTGAGTTTATTTTTTTTTTTTTTGACTCCAAAGTCACTGCTGCTGATGATTGCAGACATGAAATTCAAAGATGCTTACTCCTTGGAAAGAAAGTTATGACCAACCTAGACAGCATATTAAAAAGCAGAGACATTACTTTGTCAACAAAGGTCCATCTAGTCAAGGCTATGGTTTTTCCAGTGGTCATGTATGGATGTGAGAGTTGAACTATAAAGAAAGCTGAGTGCCAAAGAATTGATGCTTTTGAACTGTGGTGTTGGAGAAGACTCTTGAGAATCCCTTGGGCTGCAAGGAAATCCAACCAGTTCATTCTGAGGAAGATCAGTACTGGGTGTTCATTGGAAGGACTGATGTTGAAGCTGAAACTCCAATACTTTGGCCACCTGAGAGCTGACTCATTTGAAAAGACCCTGATGCTGGAAAAGATTGAGGGCAGGAGGAGAAGGGGACGACAGGGGATGAGATGGCTGGATTGCATCACTGACTTGATGGATGTGAGTCTGAGTGAACTCCTGGAGTGGGTGATGGACAGGGAGGCCTGGTGTGCGGTGATTCATGGGGTCACAAAGAGTCAGATATAACTGAGAGATTGAACTGAACTGAACTGAATTGAGAGACTTGACTGAACTGCATTGAATTTGATTCTGTAACATCTACCCTACACTGTATCTCAAGTGTTTTATTGACAAACTAGCTTTTAAAACACTGACATATATTTTATCTCTTGCTCTACATCATAAGCTATAAAGAACATGAAACCAGCCAGTTCTTATAATGCAAATATTTTCTTTAACTCTGTTGTTTTGTTTTGTTTTTGAGCCTATCATTTACTTAGTTGATAGAGGAAGAACTAACTAGATTTCTAGTCTTAATTTTTCTTAATATGCCTTTATTAGCTTTGTTAGGCTACACATGATATAAGCTACATATAAGTAAGCCCATAGGAAATGACTTATCCTAGTAGTTAAGAGCTCATTCTTGAGGGTAATTTGGACACAGGAAAATTAAGTATTATTGCTACCTTGGGAGATCTGTCTGGTAGCCAGTTAAGAGCATTGTTCATTTAAAATATTTCAGAAATAAGAAATAGGCATTCAATATTATGATTATCACTCCTATTATTCTTGTTATGATCATTATATCAGTTTTAAACTTTAATTCTGATTGGTATATAGGATTATTCACCAAGTAATTTCTGCACAATCAAATTGGTTATTCTCTTCTATATTGTCATTGTTCCTAAATATTTTAGACTGATTGCTTTTACAATATACATTTTAATGCATTGTTTACATATGAATAGGACATATATTGATTTGTTTACAAACATTACAAAACACCATCACTGCACCACACGATAAAAGACAATATTAGTATTGTGGGTCTAAATGTTAAATAATCTATAGAGTCTGATCCTCTATACTTTCTTATATTATATTAGGAAGTATAATATTTGAAATGATTTAACATGTTTTTTCTTTAAAAGTTAACTTTTAAAGTCTGAACAAGACAATTGAATAAGAGTTTCTGAAGCATAATGACCTACCAATATTCACTGGTGAATTCTACCAAACATACAAAGAATTTATACTGATCCTTCTTAAACTCTTACAAAAGACTGACTAGGAGGGAACACTCCCAAAGTCATTCTATGCTGCCACCATCAGCATGAAAACAAAACCAAATAAAAACACTATCCAAAACAAACAAACAAAGGAAATAACAGGCCAATGTATTAGATGAATATAGATACAAAAATCATCAACAAAATATTTGCTAATTGAATAAAATATAAAAAGGATCATAAACCATGATCAAGTTAGGTTCATCCCAGTGTTACAAGGATGATTCAGTAGACACAAAACAATGTGATACACCACATCAAAAGAAGAAACGACACAAACTGCATCATCATCTCAACTGATGAAGAAAAAGCATTTGATAAAATTCAACATCATTTGTGATAAAAAGTCTTAACCAAAGTAGGTATAGAGGGAACACATCTACAGCAAAATAAAAGCTATTTATGATGAAACCACAACCAAGATAATATTCAATGATAAAAAGCTGAAAATCTTTCTGCTAAAATCTGAAACAGGAAAAGGATGCCCACTCTTACCTCTTCTATTTAACATGGTATTGGAAGTTCTAGCCACAGCAATAAGACAATAAAAATATAAGTATCCAACTTGGAAACAAAGAGGTAAAATTGTCATTATATGCAGATCATATATATAGAGAATCTATGGACTCCACACAAAAATTATTAAACAAATTCAGCCTGGTAGCAGAATATAGCATTAACAGAGAAATCTGTTGCATTTCTTTACACTAACAATGGAATATCAAAAAGAAAATTAAAAAAAAAAAAAAAACTTTTAAAATTGCACTCCCAAAATAAAATGCTTCAGAATAAACCTGATNATTAAACAAATTCAGCCTGGTAGCAGAATATAGCATTAACAGAAAAATCTGTTGCATTTCTTTACACTAACAATGGAATATCAAAAAGAAAATTAAAAAAAAAAAAACTTTTAAAATTGCACTCCCAAAATAAAATGCTTCAGAATAAACCTGATCAAGGAGATGAAAGACTTATATGGTGAGAACTATAAAATAGCAATAAAAGTACTTAAAGATGATTCCAAAAATGGAAAGATATCCCATGTTCTTGGTAAGGAAGAATTAATATGATTAAAATGGCCATATTTCCCAAAGCAATCTACAGATTTAATATGATCCTTATCAAATTGGCCTTGACAATTTTCATAGAACTAGAACACATAATTCTAAAATTTATATAGAACCATAAGGCCACCTGATGTGAAGAGCTGACTCATTTTAAAAGGCCCTGATGCTGGGAAAGATTGAGGGCAAGAGGAGAAGGGGACAAAAGAGAATGAGATGGTTGGATGGCATCCCCGACTCAATGGACATGAGTTTGGGTAGGCTCTGGGAGTTGGTAATGGACCTGGAGGCGTGGCATGCTGCAGTACATGGGGTTTCAAAGAGTTAGACACGACTGAGTGACTGAACTGAACTGATGAGAAATCTAGAAGTGCTAAGGCAATCCTGAGGAAAAAGAACAAAGCAGGAGGCATAACCCNGGGAGTTGGTGATGGACCTGGAGGCGTGGCATGCTGCAGTACATGGGGTTTCAAAGAGTTAGACACGACTGAGTGACTGAACTGAACTGATGAGAAATCTAGAAGTGCTAAGGCAATCCTGAGGAAAAAGAACAAAGCAGGAGGCATAACCCTCCTAGACATCAGATAACACTACACAGATACAGTAAACAAAACAGTGTGGTACTGGCATGAAAACAGACAAATGGATCAATAGAATAGAATAGAGAATCCGGAAATAAACCCATATACCTATGGGCAATTAATCTTCAACAAAAAAGGAAAGAATATACAGTGGGAAAAAAGAAAATCTCTTTAGCAAGTAGTGCTGGGAAATTTGGGCTGCATGTTGATCAATAAAATGAGAACACACCCTCATGCCGCACACAAAAATAAATTCAAAGTGGCTTAAAGACAAACATAAAACATGCCACCATAGAACTTCTATAACAGGTCATAGGCAAAACATCCCCTGACATAAATCATACTAATACTTTCTAACGTAAGTCTCCCATGGCAGTAGAAATAAAGGCAAATGACAAAAACAACACAACAATCAAACATATACCAAAACCCAAAAAACAACAAAAACCTTACAAAAGAGGTCTAATCAAACTTAAAAAACTTTTTCATACCAAAGGAAATCATAAACAGGGAGAAACCTACAAAATGGGAGAAAACATTTGCGAAGGATGTGACTGATAAGGCTAAAGTTTTCAAAATATACAAATAGCTTGTACAACTACAACAACACATCCAATCAAAAATGGGCAGAAAAATTTTGCTCATTTTAAGATGAGTACTCTATCTCTTTCTTACTAATTTGAAGAAGCTTTTTTGTATATTTTGAATATAAATCTGTTTCCATACGTATTTTTACAAACATTTTCTTTTATTATATGATTTACTGTTTCACTGTTATAGTAGTTTCTTTGGAAGGACAGAGTTCTTCATTTTAGAAAGATCTAAAATTTTCTTTTATGAATAGTAAATATATTTTCCTGTTTGTATAAGCATTGCCTAACTAAGAAATCAGAAAGTTATACTTCAATAATTTCTATAAACTGTGTAGGATTTTTTACATTTAGATCTATAATCTATAAATTGGAGGAGAGCATGGCAATCCACTGCAGTATTCTTGTCTGGAGAATACCCGTGGACAGAGGAGCCTGGTGGGCTACAGTCCACAGGTTGGCAGAGTAACTCATGACTGAACTCCTAAGCACAATCTATAAAAACAAAACAAAATCATCAGTTCAGTTCAGTTCAGTTGCTTAGTTGTGTCTGACTCTTTTCTACCCATGGACTGCAGCACACCAGGCTTTCCTGTCCATCACTAACTCCTGGAGCTTATTAAAAATCATGTCCATGGAGTCAGTGATGCGATCCAACCAGCTCATCCTCTGTC
>SJYW01031157.1:793499-803505 GCA_006410735.1 Raphicerus campestris | reverse complement strand
CTATTAGCATTAATAAATGAATTCAGGAAGGCAACAGGATACAAGATTTAATATACAGAAATCTGTTGCATTTCTTTACACTAACAATGGAATATCAAAAAGAAAAAAAAAAAAAAAAAAACTTTTAAAATTGCACTCCCAAAATAAAATGCTTCAGAATAAACCTGATCAAGGAGATGAAAGACTTATATGGTGAGAACTATAAAATAGCAATAAAAGTACTTAAAGATGATTCCAAAAATGGAAAGATATCCCATGTTCTTGGTAAGGAAGAATTAATATGATTAAAATGGCCATATTTCCCAAAGCAATCTACAGATTTAATATGATCCTTATCAAATTGGCCTTGACAATTTTCATAGAACTAGAACACATAATTCTAAAATTTATATAGAACCATAAGGCCACCTGATGTGAAGAGCTGACTCATTTTAAAAGGCCCTGATGCTGGGAAAGATTGAGGGCAAGAGGAGAAGGGGACAAAAGAGAATGAGATGGTTGGATGGCATCCCCGACTCAATGGACATGAGTTTGGGTAGGCTCTGGGAGTTGGTGATGGACCTGGAGGCGTGGCATGCTGCAGTACATGGGGTTTCAAAGAGTTAGACACGACTGAGTGACTGAACTGAACTGATGAGAAATCTAGAAGTGCTAAGGCAATCCTGAGGAAAAAGAACAAAGCAGGAGGCATAACCCTCCTAGACATCAGATAACACTACACAGATACAGTAAACAAAACAGTGTGGTACTGGCATGAAAACAGACAAATGGATCAATAGAATAGAATAGAGAATCCGGAAATAAACCCATATACCTATGGGCAATTAATCTTCAACAAAAAAGGAAAGAATATACAGTGGGAAAAAAGAAAATCTCTTTAGCAAGTAGTGCTGGGAAATTTGGGCTGCATGTTGATCAATAAAATGAGAACACACCCTCATGCCGCACACAAAAATAAATTCAAAGTGGCTTAAAGACAAACATAAAACATGCCACCACAGAACTTCTATAACAGGTCATAGGCAAAACATCCCCTGACATAAATCATACTAATACTTTCTAACGTAAGTCTCCCATGGCAGTAGAAATAAAGGCAAATGACAAAAACAACACAACAATCAAACATATACCAAAACCCAAAAAACAACAAAAACCTTACAAAAGAGGTCTAATCAAACTTAAAAAACTTTTTCATACCAAAGGAAATCATAAACAGGGAGAAACCTACAAAATGGGAGAAAACATTTGCGAAGGATGTGACTGATAAGGCTAAAGTTTTCAAAATATACAAATAGCTTGTACAACTACAACAACACATCCAATCAAAAATGGGCAGAAAAATTTTGCTCATTTTAAGATGAGTACTCTATCTCTTTCTTACTAATTTGAAGAAGCTTTTTTGTATATTCTGAATATAAATCTGTTTCCATACGTATTTTTACAAACATTTTCTTTTATTATATGATTTACTGTTTCACTGTTATAGTAGTTTCTTTGGAAGGACAGAGTTCTTCATTTTAGAAAGATCTAAAATTTTCTTTTATGAATAGTAAATATATTTTCCTGTTTGTATAAGCATTGCCTAACTAAGAAATCAGAAAGTTATACTTCAATAATTTCTATAAACTGTGTAGGATTTTTTACATTTAGATCTATAATCTATAAATTGAAGGAGAGCATGGCAATCCACTGCAGTATTCTTGTCTGGAGAATACCCGTGGACAGAGGAGCCTGGTGGGCTACAGTCCACAGGTTGGCAGAGTAACTCATGACTGAACTCCTAAGCACAATCTATAAAAACAAAACAAAATCATCAGTTCAGTTCAGTTCAGTTGCTTAGTTGTGTCTGACTCTTTTCTACCCATGGACTGCAGCACACCAGGCTTTCCCGTACATCACTAACTCCTGGAGCTTATTCAAAATCATGTCCATGGAGTCAGTGATGCGATCCAACCAGCTCATCCTCTGTCACCCCATTCTCTTTCTGCCTTTAATCTTGCCCAACATCAGGGTCTTTTCAAATGAGTCAGTTCTTCACATCAGGTGGCCAAAGTATTGGAGTTTCAGCTTCAACATCAGTCATTCCAATGAATATTCATGACTGATTTCTTTTAGGATTGACTGGTTGGATCTCTTTGCAATTCAAGGGACTTTCAAGAGTCTTCTCCAACACCACAGTTCAAAAGTGTCAATTCTTCAGCACTCAACCTTCTTTATAGTCTAACTCACATTCATATATGACTACTGAAAAAACTAGCTTTGACTAGACAGACTTTGTCAGCAAAGTAATGTCTCTGCTTTTTAATATGCTATCTCGGTTGGTCATAGCTTTTTTTCCAAGGAGCAAGTGCCTTTTAATTTCATGGCTGCAGTCACCATCTGCAGTGATTTTGGAGACACCACCCCCCCCAAGAAAAAAAAAANTAAATCATACTAATACTTTCTAACGTAAGTCTCCCATGGCAGTAGAAATAAAGGCAAATGACAAAAACAACACAACAATCAAACATATACCAAAACCCAAAAAACAACAAAAACCTTACAAAAGAGGTCTAATCAAACTTAAAAAACTTTTTCATACCAAAGGAAATCATAAACAGGGAGAAACCTACAAAATGGGAGAAAACATTTGCGAAGGATGTGACTGATAAGGCTAAAGTTTTCAAAATATACAAATAGCTTGTACAACTACAACAACACATCCAATCAAAAATGGGCAGAAAAATTTTGCTCATTTTAAGATGAGTACTCTATCTCTTTCTTACTAATTTGAAGAAGCTTTTTTGTATATTTTGAATATAAATCTGTTTCCATACGTATTTTTACAAACATTTTCTTTTATTATATGATTTACTGTTTCACTGTTATAGTAGTTTCTTTGGAAGGACAGAGTTCTTCATTTTAGAAAGATCTAAAATTTTCTTTTATGAATAGTAAATATATTTTCCTGTTTGTATAAGCATTGCCTAACTAAGAAATCAGAAAGTTATACCTCAATAATTTCTATAAACTGTGTAGGATTTTTTACATTTAGATCTATAATCTATAAATTGGAGGAGAGCATGGCAATCCACTGCAGTATTCTTGTCTGGAGAATACCCGTGGACAGAGGAGCCTGGTGGGCTACAGTCCACAGGTTGGCAGAGTAACTCATGACTGAACTCCTAAGCACAATCTATAAAAACAAAACAAAATCATCAGTTCAGTTCAGTTCAGTTGCTTAGTTGTGTCTGACTCTTTTCTACCCATGGACTGCAGCACACCAGGCTTTCCTGTCCATCACTAACTCCTGGAGCTTATTAAAAATCATGTCCATGGAGTCAGTGATGCGATCCAACCAGCTCATCCTCTGTCACCCCATTCTCTTTCTGCCTTTAATCTTGCCCAACATCAGGGTCTTTTCAAATGAGTCAGTTCTTCACATCAGGTGGCCAAAGTATTGGAGTTTCAGCTTCAACATCAGTCATTCCAATGAATATTCATGACTGATTTCTTTTAGGATTGACTGGTTGGATCTCTTTGCAATCCAAGGGACTTTCAAGAGTCTTCTCCAACACCACAGTTCAAAAGTGTCAATTCTTCAGCACTCAACCTTCTTTATAGTCTCACTCACATTCATATATGACTACTGAAAAAACTAGCTTTGACTGGACAGACTTTGTCAGCAAAGTAATGTCTCTGCTTTTTAATATGCTATCTCGGTTGGTCATAGCTTTTGTTCCAAGGAACAAGTGCCTTTTAATTTCATGGCTGCAGTCACCATCTGCAGTGATTTTGGAGACACCACCCCCCACAAGAAAAAAAAAAAAGCAAAACAAAATGGAATCATTGGTGGCAACAAAGTCTGTACTTAAATAGCAACATCGTGAAATGGTATTACTATTTCTTATGATTGATGGATGGTTAAAGATGAATTCTTTGTGTGTGTGAGGTACAATTATGAATCCTTTCCTGTCATCACTAGTGGTCTCTCACAAGCTATCTGACTAATTTGGGAGAATGGCCACATAGAGCTCTTTCATACTTGGAATTCCAAAAGAACTACATCTCTTCTGGGTTTCATCTCCCTTCCAAGTAATCCTCTTGGGGGGAATATGGAACAATCCCAGACCAGATCTCTTTCACACACATGGCCTGCATATGGTACATGTAAAATACTAATGGGTTTTATCTAAACAAGCTCTTAGAGAACATGCCACACCAAAGATTTTATCTCAAGGAAGCAATTCTGCCACATGTATACAGATTTATTAAGCATATCTGACATCAGCCTGTTAGCCCAAGATGCAGGGAGCAATGTCACACTCATTGAGTGATATTATTGAAGACTCTTCCCTAGGCTTGAGATGAGACAAGGGTGGAGAATTCCTGCCATACCTGTTTTTTGCTAAGAAATGTGTATATACGGTTTCAGTGAAATTTAGCCTCTTATAAAAATTAAAAGTCTAAATGTTTAAAAAGTGTGAGATGAGAAAAAAAGTGTGGTATGATCATTTACTTTTGTACAATTTTAGTTTGACAAATATCTCAGTCCCTTTAATAAACAAATATTAAAATGCTATTATGCTAGTAATTACCTTCTATGTCCTGGTGTCTTGGTTGAAACTTTAAAATGATGATATACTATTCAGTCAGTTAAAAAACAGTGCTGAATTGGGTGCCTAGCACATAATAAATATTTAGAACTTATTATAATATATTAATATATATAATAAAATAGTCAATAGTATTAACATTATATATTTAATAAATATCATAAAAGCAGCATCTATTATCATTTTATACTAAAAATGTCTAAAGGAAACACTTTCAGAAAACAGTTCCATGGAAAGGGCAATGATTTTATTTTGCATTTCAATGTTATAGCAAAATAGATTTTACTGAATTGAGATAGACATTTCACCCCTAAAGAACACATGATAGTTTTCCTATGAGGTTGAATTACATAGACTCACCCAGGAAATAGAAAATGAATTAAATTCTATTTTTTACAATGATAAACATACAAATGTTATCTATCTTGGTTTTGTATAGCTAGCAGTTTTGTGCTTTTAAGAAAATATTGGTTTGACCCATTACTATGAGTCTATATTAATATTAATTACATGCACATATATGTATATATACAAACATATATTGTTTCTCAATGTACATATCTATTTAAAGCTAAAAGCTTTAAGAGTACCTTAGCTTTAAAAAATATATTTTAAAATTATTAGGATTATATGAAGATGGAAATTTTATTTGATAACTTGTTAGCAATGCAGGGTTACTCTAATAAATCAATATGTGAAAGAAAGTAATTTTCCATGGCAAGGATTTTAAGTCCATTGAAAACATGGTCTTAAATAAAAATTGGCAATTTTCTTAAAGAATAGGAAAACATATAGGAAGGAAAAACAAAATCTTCCCAGATGGTTTTTATAATATAAAAATGACATCTTCAAATATGGCAAATCACCTCTTAGACACACACATGTTGAGAAACATCAATGTTTTTATCTATAAAATTTGAACTTGGTATATTCATAGATGGAACAATGTTTATCTGTACAAAATTAAGCAAATAAATCTCAATAAAATATAATTGTAATATGAATATGCAAGATTTAGTTGTTTATATTAAATCTTTAGTCTCAGCCCATTAAAATAATATTTTTATAAGTTAGTCCTTTGAAAGACCAGTGTTAGTAAGATAATGGTGTTGGAACGTCTTTAATAAGATGTTAACTCCAGTACTTTGACCACCTCATGCAAAGAGTTGACTCTTTGGAAAAGACTCTGATGCTGGGAGGGATTGAGGGCAGGAGGAGAAGGGGACGACAGAGGATGAGATGGCTGGATGGCATCACTGACTTGATGGACGTGAGTCTGAGTGAAGTCCAGGTGTTGGTGATGGACAGGGAAGCCTGACATGCTGCGATTCATTGGGTCGCAAAGAGTCGGACACGACTGAGCGACTGAACTGTACTGAACTGAAAGAGTACATAAAGCATCTTCGCAATTCTCTTGTGTGGTAGTATTTTAATATACAAACTTGCAATATGTCTGTGCTGGTTTATATTATAGTATATAAGTCATAAACATATAGTTTTTTTTAAAATACTGCTAATATTTTAATGAGTGTACACTAATCCATCATATATGATTGGTTTTACCAAAGGTAGTATAAATAATACTATTGAAAGTGGTATAGATATTGATTCATTTCTCATTTTCTCCTCATGGGAATGATTCCTATAAATGGGAAAAGTACTGTGTCATAGAATAAAAATTTTTGGATGCCTCATCTGTATTGCTAAATTTCTTTTTAGAAAGGATGTACCAATTTACATGTCCAAATATAAAAGTAAATATTATTGTAGCACAAGGACATCAAACAATGTATATGAAAGGTATCATGTGCACTTCTCTGAGCACTGAACAAATGAAAACAAGAGAGAATTTCATCTGTGAACTATCCTACTTTCATTGCTGTTTTTTGGTTATACTAGTTTTGTTTTTGATTTATTACTGTATTTTTAATGTCTAAACTTTGCTATAACCTGCTTAAAAATAGAGAATGCTTTTCAGATATATAACTTAAAAGGGAATTAAACAAAATTTAACAATACATAATAAAGAAAATGGCTTCTTAAAAGTGATTATGATTCAGTTCTTTGTTTTATCAATAAACTCTTAGGAGTTATTATGGAAAATTATTGCCTTCAAAATAGCAATAACAACAAAAATAAAATATATGTGGTAATAAATGAGCAGAAATTATGATTCATGTTAAAAATTGGAAAAGTAATGAAATTACTTTTTAATATTTTGAGAAAATTTAAGCATTAAAAAATAACAGATTTTCTTAATCCTCAATGTCTAGACTTAACAATTGCACCTTGCTAAAAACCTTAATTTTTTTTCTGATGATCCCTGTTAAATTGAAAATTAATAGATATATAAAAACAAAGAAACAAACAGAAACAGAAAAATAATAACTTTAATTGTAAGAATTATAATGAGGACTATCCCAACTGTGATAGCCAAACAGTAACACATTTGAAAGGAATTAAGCAATATACTTTACATAAGTAATAGGCAACAATTGAAATTGAGACTTTATAGATAAAACATAATGTAGGAAAGGTTCACTTAGCAGAGGAAACAAAGACTAGATAAAAGGTGATAGTGGAGGAAATTTACAAGGAAACATTTAAAAAGTACATTATTTCATCAGGCATCAATTTCTAAATTGATTTTTTAGCCAAACATAGACTCATTTGCACTTAAACTCAAAAATAAACTTTATAACAGAAAATCTACCTTCAGGGTAAAATGAAGCCTGAACAGCAAGAATACTTTGTAATGCATGGAAATTACATATGTGGAAAATGGATTTAAATTCATTTTTAAAATGCCATCTGTCCATTTCTTTTAATTGGTGTATATATGAAAAGCAGAACATTTTGTCTTCATGCTAATAGGTGCACAATTCAAAAAATATTTTGCATGTGACAGTGTCTGACAAGAAACTGCTATTTTGAGTAAACTGGAGCATGTGTCTTTCAAATGCTGAACTTTTAAAATGTGGCTCCATTAGCTTAATATTTTGGGTAAAAATTTTTTATCAGTCTTAAAAAGGGAAAATAAAAGACCTGTCGAACAGTATAGCTAAAAGATTTTCTGATAAAGAAACACATTTATCTTTATTTTATTAATTATTTTAAAGAAAGTAGCCCACATTATGACATTTTACCATTAAGGAGTTTACCATGCATCTCTAAAAAAGGAGAAACATTTCTAATATGAAACAAAATACAAATAATACAGTTTATATGGTTTTCCCCAATTATCCTTTAAATATCTTTTAAATCATTAACTTCAGTGTTGATAGTTTGACTATTACAACATTTATTTAGAAATGGATTGGACTTCGCCGAAACACATTTCACATCTAAGACTAGTGGATAGAAGTTACAGTCATATAGTCACATTTCTGCCTATTTTGAAGAATTTTCCATCATTACAATGACCTGCCTAGTGAAATAGAATGTTTCTGTGTGCTGTGCTGTGAGTTGCTCAGTTATGTCCAACTCTTTCCCACATGGACAGTAGCCCGTCAGTCTCTGATATCCATGGGGATTCTCCAGGCAAGAATACTAGAACAGATTGCCATGCCTTTCTTCTGGGATTCTTCCCAATCCAGGGATTGAACCCAGGTTTCTGCCATTGCAGAAGGATTCTTTACCACTTGAGCCACAAGGGAAGCCCAAGAATACTGAAATGGGTAGCCTATCCCTTCTCCAGAGGAATTTCCAGACCCAGGAATCAAACAGAGGTCCCCTGCATTGCAGGCAGATTCTTTGCCAGTTGAGCTACAAGGGAAGCCCAGTAAGTTTGTATACATTTAAGCAAAAGCTATCTGGTACTTGTAAGAAAAAAAAGTAGTGAATATTAGTCAACCTGGATAAGAAGCTGAACAAAAGTACCTTCACTTCCATGCTAAGAGTCAATGATTTTGTGGAAAGTGTCATTGCTATATTTCTTAGAAGTTTCCCATGACTAAAGTAGCTTTAAATTATGTAAGGCAAGTGAACTGTTACATTATATTTAACAATTAAATGTTACACAAATACAATGCAAATGTTTCACTTATTTTTCACTATTAGATATACTTCATTGTATCTTTTCTTATATGAGTTATACAAAATTTTAAAAATAGTTACCTGGCCTGAAACCACCAGAACAAATTGTGTGTGTGTGTGTGTGTGTGTGTGTGTGTGTGTGTGTGTGTTATCTTAGTAGAGGGAGGAAAAAAAAAAAAAAGCTCTCCATAGATAATTATGACTGGCAAAGAATCACCTTCATGTAACCATTGGAGTACTAATCAACAAATATGTGAATAAACTACCAAGTAAAGATGCACATGAATAATTCAGATAAAATGTCACATTTACAGGGCTGGGAGTAGTTCCTGCTCCATCAGCCAGACTGGAAAACCTAACAGTTCATCAGAAATGAAGTAGAGTACACAAGAGGGGTTGCCTTCATATCAGGGAATAAGTAAACCTCTACGGAGCACTATTCTAGTCCTTCCTAAGTTTTCTTAACAGGAAGATCTCAAAGGATCAAATGCTCCAAGAAACTTAAACTACCCAGAAATAAAGCAAAAAAAAAAAAAAAAAAGCATAAAAAAATAAGAATAAAGAGTCTNGTAAACCTCTACGGAGCACTATTCTAGTCCTTCCTAAGTTTTCTTAACAGGAAGATCTCAAAGGATCAAATGCTCCAAGAAACTTAAACTACCCAGAAATAAAGCAAAAAAAAAAAAAAAAAGCATAAAAATATAAGAATAAAGAGTCTAAAAAGGCAAAATTCATGCTCTTTGCAGTTTAATAATACTTTAACAGGTATACCATGGAGCATAAAAGTACAAAACATAATAAAGTGATATATCACTTAGATGAACACTCAAAATTGAAAAAGATGAAAGAATTTTCAGAAAAACATGTGAAAGTTGTGGTAACTTTATGTGTTTAAACAATTGAGAGTCTTAAGATACACACAGGGGGCAAATTTAATTTCTTCAGGTGAAAAGTACTGTGCATGTGATAAAGAATACTCTGAAGAAGATAATTAGAAATAATCATCAAAACAAAAATGAATAAACTTGAAGACATAGAAATAGTTTTCCAATCAAAACAGAGACATGGTGGTTTAGTTGCTAAGTCATGTCTGATTCTTGTGACCCCATGGACTGTAGCCTGCCAGACTTCTCTGGTCCATAGGATTCTCTAGGCAAGAATACTGGAGTAGATTGCCATTTCCTTTTCCAGGGGATCTTCCCCACCCAGGGATTGAACCCAGTTCTACATTGCAGGCAGACACTTTATAGACTGAGTTACATATGCAAAGCACCAGAGAGATGTGAGACCATTAAAGTGGTATGTATACCTGGGATCTTGAAAGAGAAATAAAGGAGAAGAGAGGTGGAAGTAAAAAGGACCAAAAAAAAAAAAAA
>SJYW01031157.1:762091-779486 GCA_006410735.1 Raphicerus campestris | reverse complement strand
TGACCATAGGAAAAACCATAGCCTTTACTAGATGGACCTTAGTCGGCAAAGTAATGTCTCTGCTTTTGAATATGCTATCTAGGTTGGTCATAGAACAGTCTTTTGGACTTTGTGGGAGAGGGCGAGTGTGGGATAATTTGGGAAAATGGCATTGAAACGTGTATAATATCATATATGAAACGAATCACCAGTCCAGTTTTGATGGATGATACTGGATGCTTGGGGCTGATGCATTGGGACGACCCAGAGAGATGGGAGGGGGGTTCAGGATGGGGAACACGTGTATACCTGTGGCGGATTCATGTTGATGTATGACAAAACCAGTACAATATTGTAAAGTAATTAACCTCCAACTGAAATAAATAAATTTATATTTTTAAAAAATTGATTATGAAAAACAACCTATAATTTTTTATGTATATTTGACTAAGACCAAGATTATGGCATTTAAAATATATATTCACTTAAAGGAGAATTCTGAGAAGATGGCGAAGTAGAAAGCCTGAGGAAACTGTTTCCCTACTGGACAATTACAATGGCAAAATCTCTCTGAAGTAATTATTTTGGAACTTAAAAGCCTAGTGAAGGTTTTCAACTTCCAAAGAAACAATGTGGATGGTAAACTGCACTTAATTTTGGTCAATATTAGCTCTTAGCATAGTAGGAATTATCTATATCCCACTCCCAGACCTGTGACAGGCATATGTTCACTGGTCACTGGAGAGATCAGTGCAGGAGCCAAGATGGGTAAAAAAAGGACCTTGTCCTCCAAATATGTAGTCAGTGCTCTAATAACTGATTCCTGCCTCTGATCACAGAAATACCAACAAAAGGCTCAGTAGCCGTTGTTCTGCTTCCCTACACTGTGGCAGGTTCCTCCTTCTTTAGCTAAAGTGATTCCCAGGGAACCGAAATGGTCACCGCTCTTTGCTGAGTCTTNATTTGACTAAGACCAAGATTATGGCATTTAAAATATATATTCACTTAAAGGAGAATTCTGAGAAGATGGCGAAGTAGAAAGCCTGAGGAAACTGTTTCCCTACTGGACAATTACAATGGCAAAATCTCTCTGAAGTAATTATTTTGGAACTTAAAAGCCTAGTGAAGGTTTTCAACTTCCAAAGAAACAATGTGGATGGTAAACTGCACTTAATTTTGGTCAATATTAGCTCTTAGCATAGTAGGAATTATCTATATCCCACTCCCAGACCTGTGACAGGCATATGTTCACTGGTCACTGGAGAGATCAGTGCAGGAGCCAAGATGGGTAAAAAAAGGACCTTGTCCTCCAAATATGTAGTCAGTGCTCTAATAACTGATTCCTGCCTCTGATCACAGAAATACCAACAAAAGGCTCAGTAGCCGTTGTTCTGCTTCCCTACACTGTGGCAGGTTCCTCCTTCTTTAGCTAAAGTGATTCCCAGGGAACCGAAATGGTCACCGCTCTTTCCTGCCCTTCCTTTTTCTTTTTTCTTCTTTCAGAAAGTCAGAGATTCAAAAGCAACTGCCTATACTGGGAAAATAAAAAGTGACCATACATGCTCAGGAAAAGGTTAAGACTCAGCAAAGACCAGAAAATACCTTAGATTTACACCTCAAGTTGAAACTAGAAATAGCCTATAACAAAAAAGAAAAAACTAGGCAAGCGGGGGAGTCTGATTACCAGAGTTATCAGATTTAAATGTCCAGTTTTGTACAATATCAACAAAAATGACAAGGAATTCAAAGAAATGAGAAGGCAAAAATCAACAGAAACTTCCCCTGGAAAAGACCTGATAACATATATACTAGGCAAGAAATTTAAAATGGCTGTCTTAGAGATGCTGAAAGAACTAAGGGAAGATGAAGAGCAAATCAAGAAAACAATGTGCTAACAAAATAAAAATATCAATGAAGAAATAGAAACCCTAAAAATAGAAAACAGAAGTTCTGGAGCTGAAAATTACCATAATTGAAATTTTTAAAATTACTAGAAGAATTAAAAGACTGAGTTGAACAGGAAGAAGAAATAATTCACAAGCTTCAAGATAGGACAAAGGAAATTCTTGAGTCTGAGGAACAACAACAACATCTAATTCAAATATAAGCAAAAGAGGTGAATAGACATGTCTCCAAAAAGAAATTAAAATGACCAGTAGCATATGAAAAGATGCTTAAAATCTCTAATCATTAGGAAAATGAAAATTAAAACTACAGTAACATAGCATTTCACTCCTATTAGGAAGACCACTATCAAAGAAAAAAAGAAAACTATGAGAGTTTGGAACCCTTGTGCACTGTTGGTTGAAAAGCAAAATGGTACAAAAATTTTTTTTTTTAAATTAAAGTGGAACTAACAAATGATCTAGTAATTCCACTTCTTGTTACATAACCAAAAAGAATTGAAAGCAAGTTCTCTAAGAGATATTTGTATACCCATGTTCACAGTACTCACAATAGCTCTAATGTGGCAGTAACCCTGTGTTCACCGATGGATGAAAGGATAAGCAAAAGGTCGTATATACATACAATGGAATGTTAGTTAGCCCTACGAAGAAAGGAAATTCTGACATATGCAATTACATGGATGAACCCCGAGGATGCATGAAGTGAAATGATAGTCACAAAAAGATATATACTGTACAAGTCTCTCTATATGAAGTACTTAGAGTGGTCAAAAATCATAGAAACAGAAAGTAGAACGGTGGTTGCTAGGGAGCAAAGGAGAGTACTAATTCTTTAAGTTTAAAGATAGCATCTTTAAGTTTCAGGTTTATAATACTATTTTACAATATGAAAAGAATTTATGGAGATGTATGTAGTAATGGTTATATAATGTTTTGAATGTATTTAATACTACTGAAGTATATGCTTAAAAATGTTTAAGTTTTTAAATTCTATATTTCTTTATCTTACTATAGGTGAACATATAAATAGATAGTTATGTATACATATGTGTATATTCATTGATACTAAAAAGACACTGGATAAGTTAAAACACATACAAGTGAATGTATACTCTGGAGTGGGTTGCCATTTCCTTCTCCGTTATCTCCAGAAGTTGCATACAAATAGAAAGCCAAACCTCAGGCCCACTGTCATTATCCCTTAGAGTTAAATTCTAGAATGCCTCAGGAGGCCAATAAAGCCTAAGGAGATACAGACTACAAAAAAAAAAAAAAAAAAAAATTGCAAGACATGACTAATTTATAGGAGCTCATTTATGAAGAATATTTGTGGATATGTAGTCAAGCAATGGTTGACCACAAGGTGAAGAAAAGTGTTTTGATTTATTTCAGCAATTCTCATTCAGAGGTGATTTTGTCCTCAAGCAGACTTTCAGTAAATTCTGGAAGAGTTTTTGTTTGTCAAAACTAGGGGAGTTTATAATTGTCATCCAGTGGGTAGGAGCCAGGCATGTGGCTAAATATCTTATAATGAACAAGGCTGATGCCCTACAATAAAGAATTTTCTAGCCCCAAATGTCAAATGTGCCCAGATTAAAGAAATGTGATATAGATGTGTTTGTTACACAATTTAGATTTAATATGTTAACCTAAGCAGTTAGTCCTAATTGTTTGTTTAGCTGGTTCAGTAAGAGGAAATGAAACAAGACTGAGTTATCATAAAATCCTTAGAATGATGTGATAAATATCAATAAAAACTATTGAAATAGGTTATAATATAATAACTATTATATAACTTATTTCATAACTATTTCACTACCATACTGTTCAACTTAAAGACTGAGAAGATTATTTTACCACCAAGGCATTGAGAAATTAAGCACTGTAATGGCAATTTCTTACAGGCTGAAGATATTGGTAGATGTGGTAGTAAAAATGGAAGATATTCCAAGGGAAATGATTTGATCTAAGAGTGGCAGGGACATACTAGAACACTTATCTGACAGAGTTAAGATATTGGACAGAAAGGTCAAAATAATGATCAGTCTGCCTTTTAAGAACACAACCTGGTATATGAAAATTAACCAGGGTGCCCCCTAGGACCGAAATATGGATATCTTGTTTAAGTTCCTATTTTAATTTCTACAACCAAAAGAAAATGCTACAGTTTGATGATTAAAATGGTCAGGCTTGAATTACCAAGGTTTTTGGAATGATTTTACCTAAATTCTAGATCTGACTCATTTCAGAGCCTCGGGGTCTTTCAAATGAAAGGGGAAAGAAATATTGAAAGAGAAACCTGAAGTGATATGACTGGTATGTATAATGCATTTCCAACCTATTTCACATCTGCAAAGAGACCTGAAGCAATTTAGCAGTTTGTATGATAAAACAAAAGGGGAAAATTTTTGAAATAAAAGTATTGCCATGTGGAGCAGATTCATAATATTCCTGAGAATATAATAACTTGTTTAAGGATGTCAGTCATCTAACTTCCCCTACAGCCTCAGGCTTGCTGAGGTCTTGAGACAAATAAAACGGAGTTAGTCTAATAGTACAATGGAGAGTATTCAGAAACTTATCAAAAGAGACTTCACCTCACCAAGAGGGATCCCATCCACTATTGAAGGCACAATACCTCATCTTCGAGTCTCTCCAGTGGATCACAACTCAGGATTTGGTGACAGATGAAATCAAAATGGTAACCCACTCCAGTATTCTTGCCTGGAGATTCATATGGACAGAGGAGCCCATCAGGATACGGTCCACAAGACTGCAAAAAGTCAGGCACAGCTGAAGCAATTTAGCATGCATGCATGAACAAATGTGACCCATTTTTTGAAATCACACATGGAATTTAGTTATTCAGTAAATATTTATTTAAATAAAGTATTGAATTCATTCAATAAAGTAGGGACTTCCCTGGTGGCTCAGATGGTAAAAGAGTCGGCCTACAATGCTGGAAACCTGGGTTTGATCCCTGGTTCAGGAAGATCCCCTGGAGAAGGAAATGGCAACCCACTCCAGTACTCTTGCCTGAAAAATCCCATGGACAGAGGAGTCTGATAGGCTACAGTCCATGGGGGCACAAAGAGTCAGACATGACTGAGCAACTTCACTAAATATGCATTTAACTCCCAGTTATGTGTAAAAGATAGCTCTGGTTTGAGGTGGCTCGGGTGATAAAGAATCTGCCTGTGATGTAGGAGACCCAGGTTAGATTCCAGGGTCAGGAAAATCACCTGGAGAAGGAAATGACAACCTACTCCAGTATTCTTGTCTGGAGAATTCCAAGGACAGAAGACTCTGGTGGGCTACAGTCCATGGGATCACAAAGAGTCAAGACAGTGGCTGAGCAACTTTTACAGCAACAGAAAAAATGCAGTAAAAATAATCAGAAGTCTTTCCTTTGTAGAAAGATTTGCTCTCGCTGGTACGCAAGGCAAAAATAAGCAATGAATATCACAAAAATCTAANTCGGGTGATAAAGAATCTGCCTGTGATGTAGGAGACCCAGGTTAGATTCCAGGGTCAGGAAAATCACCTGGAGAAGGGAATGACAACCTACTCCAGTATTCTTGTGGTGGGCTACAGTCCATGGGGTCACAAAGAGTCAAGACAGTGGCTGAGCAACTTTTACAGCAACAGAAAAATTACAGTAAAAATAATCAGAAGTCTTTCCTTTGTAGAAAGATTTGCTCTCGCTGGTGCCCAAGGCAAAAATAAGCAATGAATATCATAAAAATCTAAGTTACATATTGTAAGCCAATAAATATGATGGAGGACAAAAGTAAAACTGAGTTAGAGAATTTTATTGTGTCTGTTGCTGAGATAGAATAATTAGTGTAGTCAACTCTGAGATCATATTTGAATAAAGATTTGAAGGATACTGGTATTGAATCAGGTGGGTAATTGGAAAAACATTGGTTTGAGCAGATGGACCTTTGCATGTAGTTGGTGCATGAATAAGAATGACACGGAGACCAACATAATGGGGTGAGAGTAAGGAGAAAAGGGGGATAGTAAGGAGATAAGGGGGATAGTAAAAGGAGAAGTCAAGTCAAAGAGATAAAATAAGCATATGGCAGGGACCTGTATTCCTACTATATTCCTGAAACGTTGAATGCCAAAAATAATCAGCAAGTAGTACTGGTGACTACCACTGTGTGGTCTTCTGTTTTCCCAATGCTTCACTCACTCCTCTCCTCCTCTTCTTTATAGCTAGATATGGCATCAGCCTCAAAATCCATGTCCTGTGTATGCTGTGGGGTAGTTTGCTATCCAGTCTAGGTGCCCCTCTGTTAGATCCTATGGCCATGAATTGAAAGGAAAAGCTATGCCCCCAGATGTCCCAAACACAATAGTGAAATAAGGACAATGTGACTACACTATGCAATTTCCATCATAAGGAAAAGGGTAAGACATACACAGTGACATGCTAGTGTCAGAACTCTTAAATTTTCAAGTCCCAACTATTAAATTTTCAAGAAATTTTTCAGTTAACATTATATTGGTAGTTTGAAATTGGCTATGGTGGGTATACTTCTACCAGGAAAATCAGCAAAGACTAAAAATCAAGATTATATTTCCCCAGGGAGCTGGTTGTCAAATATTTACTTACCAATAAAAAACTGAGGCCTTCCACAGTCATTCAAAAAAGTTTAATACCTGTATATTTTGGGAGTGCTCATTACCCTGCAGGTAAGAATGATCTCTTGTTAATCTTTGATTCTGCTTCTGGAAATTAGAGAAGACCATGCTCACTCTGTGACAGCAGATTATTCAGTCTTCTTTCTGGAAGTTCAAGGCTAAGGGAACAGGGGCAACTTTTGGCCTCAAACTGTCCAGACCACTGCTTCTTTAGAAAGCACACTGCTTTCAAAAATCCAGAGGCATCATTCTTTTTAATTCCAATATATTGCTTGTGCCAGAAACAATACACAATATTATTTTTGAGATACAAATTTTACATCTCTCTATTTTTTGGATTGCTAACTCATGTGTCTTTTTCTCTGTTTCTTTCCAGTTATCTTGAAACTCTTAAGCTTTAGTGAGAAAGTCACATACCTATTCTTTTTTTCCCTGAGGCATTTTGTACATTTGAAAGGATATAAATTCAAGTAGGCTCTACATTCTTAACTTGATCTTTGCTCTGAGACACTTTAATCCATTCATTCGTTTTTAAAAGTGACAGAAAGCAGGTCAGCAGTTGCCTGGTGAGGCTGTAGAGGAGGGGTGGATTACAAAAAGCACAAGAAAACTTTAGGGGGTGCTGGCATTGCTCCTATCCCTCTCTGTGGCAGTGGTTTCTTGGACCGTATACATACCTCAGCTCTGATCTTCATATATACTTTCAAATATGCAGGTTATCATATTTCATAGTAATAATGTGTAGTATATATTGTCATCTGATGTTTACAAAAAGCTTTTGCAGTTTTACCTTTTTCTGGTTGTGTGGGGCATGGAAGAGCTGGGGACTAAAAAATGGCCACTCCTTAGTGTTTCTGTACACTTTATACTTAGTTGTGAATGAGCTAATCACTTTTTAAAGTCATCTTTCCCTTGTCAGTGCCCAAAGTAACCAATACACACTATTTTTTTTNGTTTTACCTTTTTCTGGTTGTGTGGGGCATGGAAGAGCTGGGGAGTAAAAAATGGCCACTCCTTAGTGTTTCTGTACACTTTATACTTAGTTGTGAATGAGCTAATCACTTTTTAAAGTCATCTTTCCCTTGTCAGTGCCAAAAGTAACCAATACACACTATTTTTTTTTTTATAAATGTTCCATTAATTTTTAAAATCTTCATCTATATTTAGGTCTTTAGTATTTTTTGATATTATTTTTGTGTACAATGTTAGAGAATGTTCTAATTTCATTCTTTTATATAATCAATTTTTCCAGCACTACTTCTTGAAGAAACTGTTTTTTCCCTCATTGTATATTCTTGCCTCCCTTATGATAGATTACATAACCATCAGTGTATTGTTTTATCTCTGGACTTTCTATCCTGGTCAATTTGTAAACTCAAAATGAATTAAATACCTAAGTATAAGACTGGACACTACAAAACTCTTGGAGGAAAACATGGTAGATCATTTTCTGATATAAATTGCAGTAAGATCTTTTTTGATCTGCCTCCTAGAGTAATACAAATAAGCAAATAGGACTGAAGTAAACTTAGAAGTTTATACACAGAAAAGGAAACCATAAACAAAATGAAAACAGATCCCACAGAAGGGAGAAAATATTTTCAAACAATGCAAATGACAAGGGATTAATCTCCAAAATTTGCAAATAACTCATGTGGTTCAATATCCAAAAAACAATCCAATCAAAAAATAGGCAGAAGATTCAAATAGACATGACTCCAAAGAAGAAATACAGATGGGTAAGAGTCATGAATAAATGCTCAAATATGCTAATTATTAGAGAAATGCAAACAAGAACTGTAATGAGGTATCACTTCACAAAATTCAGAACAGCCAACATTAAAAAATTTACAAACAATAGATGGTATGGAGAAAAGGGAACCCTCCTGCATTGTCAGTAGGATGTAAGGCTGGTACAGCAGCATGGAGAACAGTATGAAGGTGCATGTGCCGCTTCAGTCATGTTTGACTGTGCAATCCCATGGACTGAAGCCAACCAGGCTCCTCTGTCCATGGGATTCTCCAGGCAAGGTTACTGGCGTGGGTTGCCATGCCCTTCTCCAGGGGATCTTCCTGACCCAGTGATCAAGCCAGCATCTTTTACATCTTATGCATTGGCAGGCAGGTTTTTTATTACAAAAGCCACTAGGGAGGCCCCTATGAAGTTTCCTCTAAAAACAAAATATAGAACTACTATATTAGCCAGCAATCTCATAATTGGGCATATATCTGAAGAAAATCATAATTTGAAAAGATATAAGCACCTTAATATTTATTGCAGCACTAGTAACAATAGCCAGAACATGGCTAAGCAACCTAAATGTCCATCAACAGAGGGAAGGATAAAGATGTGGTACATATCTACAATGGAATATTACTCAGTCATAAAAAGAACAAAATAACGTCATTTGCAGCAATATGGATAGACCGAGAGTTTGTCATATTGAATAAAATAAATTAGACAAAGACAAATATCATATGATATCCCTTCTATGTGGAATCTAAAAAACTGGTAAAAATGAACCTATTTACAAAACAAANACAAAATAACGTCATTTGCAGCAATATGGATAGACCGAGAGTTTGTCATATTGAATAAAATAAATTAGACAAAGACAAATATCATATGATATCCCTTCTATGTGGAATCTAAAAAACTGGTAAAAATGAACCTATTTACAAAACAAAAACAGAGTCACAGATGTAGAAAACAAGCTATTATTACCAAGAGGGGAGGAAGAATGGATAAATTGGAAGACTGGAACTGACATATACAGACTACCATAGATGTAATAGGTAACTAATACAGTGTTGTGTTGGTCACTCGGTCATGTCTGACTCATTGCAACTCCATGGACTGGAGCCCACCAGGCTCCTCTGTCCATGGAATTCTCCAGGTAAGAAAATAATACTGGAGTGGGCCCCCATGCCCTTGTCCAGGGGAACTTCTCAGCCCAGAGATTGAACCCAGGTGTCCTGCACTACAGGCAGATTATTTCCTGTTTGAGCTACCCAGGGAGCCCCACTGTATAGCACAATAAACTCTATTTAATACTATATAATGGGAATAGAATCTAAAAAAGAGTTTATTTATTTATTTATATATGTATAACTGATTCACTTTGCTATATAGTAGAAATTAACAGAGTATTGTAAATAAACTATCCTCCAATAAAATTTCATTTAAAAAAAAAAACAACTCTTTACCTAAAGTTGTATTTCATTAAGTCAAATATTTGACTACTGACTAACACCTGCAAGCCTCTAGTATCTTCATTTTCTTCTGCCAGGTCTCTAAGCCACAGCCATGTAAAGATAGTTTTACATCACATTGCACTTCTAGGAGAAAATTTATTTTTCAGTTGTAGTAGTCTAGGTTACTCGTGTAACAAATAACTCCCCTGATATTATTTTAAACATGACAAAATTGTATCTTACTAACCTTTGCAATTAGTGTAGTGGTCATAGTGGTCTTAGAGTAGGCATTTGCCAAGAAGATAGCAAAACAATAAGGAGGGTTCATGCAAGTACAACAGTGGATTGGCAGAGAATTAACTACTTGTCTTTACTCTGAGATTCAAGTTACCAGGCCAAGTGTTTGTGGAACTATGTTAATAACCCCTGTACAGACAAGTAGTAGAGATAGATTTGTTACATGATGAAGTAAGAAATAAGTGGTGTGTTAGGTGTAGAATGCTCGTAACTGCAATTATGGAAGCCTTCTGAATATTGGCAATGACAAGGTCTAGAGTATGATCATGATGGACATTAAAGCAATCAGAGGACAAGATCATTAGTCAAGAGTATTTCAAACAACTGAGAAACCAAGGCACTGGACTTTACATCTAGGTGTATAATGACATTGCTAAAAATTATTATTGGAGTAGAACTGGAGATAGCAACATAAACCATGAACTAAAATTATTAAGAAAGGAAATGAAGTGACTTGAGCTCACAAATATTCTCTATTGCCTTAAGGAAAAAATAAAGTATAAGCACAACAATGATAGCTACTCATATTTTTCATCTGTGGTATTTTACCAGTATAACTATATTTTAACAAATTTTACATTTATATTCAAGTATTGTCCACTAATTTTTACACAATTAGGTCATGATCAAATTTACATTTTGGTTCATTGATGACAATATATTGATATGTGATCATAAAATGACATGAAGGAAAATGGAAAATTGTAGAGAAAATAATCTGATAAACTTTAGAGCTGAAGAGAAAAAGAGTATATTTCCATTTGTGCTGGTAATGTATATTATATTGAGAAAGATCTCGAAAGAAACATGTCTAAATTGTTGAATTGTATTGAATCTTTGATTATTCAGGGACCTGAATGTCTGAAATTACTTTTTATTAAGAAATGTTGCACACTATCAGAATTCATGAAAGGTAGAGTCTATATCCCACTATGGAATGAAAAAGGATACTGCTCATCCTTTCTTGCACATTGGACAATATGGCATACTATGGTTCCATTAAGAAGGGAGAGTGAAGCATCTTTTCAGATGTGCACAGCAATATTAAAAAGTCTCTATAATTCAGTGGAAGTGGTTGGTAAAGCCCGTTTCTGGTGTCCAGTGTCAGTGGTGTTGGCCATGCAGATAACAAACTGTCATATTCAGTGATGGTGGTGCAGTTTTCTCTGGCCTCCTTTTGTGGCATGCTCTTCTTTGCCCATTGCTCCACTCTCTTTTACTTACACTCATGTACTGATTTTGATTCTTTTGCCTCCTAAGTCAGATTTTTTTTCTTTACCTTAACTCAGGCAGTTTGTTTTACTTGAAATTAACAACACTGACTGTAAGCAGTCTGATATACACTAAACAGAATGGGAGGGTAGAAATCAAGTCTGAACGTTGTCTCAAATAGAAGAAAGACATGAGTCTTTAATTTAAAAGATCACAGCGTTTTAGGTAGGAAATACAAAAATAATTTCACCTGAGACTCATCAGACTGAAATTACAAAATATCAAAGGTTAAAAAAAAAGGGGGGCTTCTTTAAAAAGACTGAGACTGGCAGATTTCTCATTTGGAACAATAGATTCCAGAGACAGTAGAATAATGCATTCAAAATAATATATTCAAAATAACTGTCAGTCTAGAATCTGATTCTTATTTTATCAGCCATTCAGGTATAAGAGGAATTAAAGCCATTTTTTAGGCCAAAATTATAATGTTACCTCCCCCTAGGCCTTCACTAAGAAAACTGCTACTATATAAACTTCAAAAAGAAGAAAATTAATATAAGATGATGCAAAATACATGATGATTTTTTAAAATAATGATAAAATTGGTATTATGTGGTAAATAAGTATTCATAGCAACAATTAAAAATAATACATTAAAAAATAATGTTTAAATACAGTTTATAATCTAAAGTATATCTGCTTTGAAGTATATATGCAATGCAGTTTGAAAATTTGTATGGTGGTTTGCAATCACCAGAACAATAAAGACAAAAGTATTGCCATCAACCCCAAAGCTCCTTTATGTGCCTTTTCTGTCAATTCCTGTGTAGTGACATAGAAATAAATAATCTGCTCAGCTCCTTCAAGAGAACATGTTATAGGGAACGTGGTTGTCTTCTCTCTGGAATCATAAATGCATTCATGACAAGACTATGCTTCCAGAAGGCTATTACCAGTAAAGATTAAGCACCGCAGAAACACTAATATTGTCCCTTTCCTGGAGGCTGTGGGACACCTCCAACAATGTCCATACTGGGCTGGTCAAAAATGAAAGCTGAGCAGCACTCATCCATGACCCTTCCTACACACCTTGCTTACCATTTATCCTTCCCCTTAGACTTCACAGGCATTTCCTTTGTTAATATCTTACACATCAATTCCCACCTGATGTTTGCCCCTCAGTTGAGATCAGTCGCTCAGTCGTGTCCTACTCTTTGTCACCCCATGAACTGCAGCACACCAGGCCTCCCTGTCCATCATCAACTCCCGGAGTTCACCCAAACCTATGTCCATTGAGTCGGTGATGCCATCCAACCATCTCATCCTCTGTCATCCCCTTCTCCTCCTGCCCTCAATCTTTCCCAGCATCAGAAACTTTTCCAGTCAGTCAGCTCTTGGCATCAGGTGGCCAAAGTATTTGAGTTTCAGCTTCAACATCAGTCCCTCCAATGAACACCCAGGACTGATCTCCATTAGGATAGACTGGTTGGATCTCCTTGCAGTCCAAGGGACTCTCAAGAGTCTTCTCCACACCACAGTTCAAAAGCATCTATTCTTTGGCATTCAGCTTTCTTTATAGTCCAACTCTCACATCCATACATGACCACTGGAAAAATCATAGCCTTGACTAGATGGACCTTTGTTACACAGTAATGTCTCTGTCTAGGTTGGTCATAACTTTTCTTCCAAGGAGTAAGCATCCTTTAATTTCATGGCCGCAATCACCATTTGCAGTGACTTTGGAGACCCCAAAATAAAGTCAGCCACTATTTCCACTGTTTCCCCATCTATTTCCCATGAAGTGATGGGACCGGATGTCATGATCTTAGTTTACTAAATGTTGAGCTTTAAGCCAACTTTTTCACTTTCCTCTTTCACTTTCATCAAGAGCGTCTTTAGTTCCTTTTCACTTTTTGCCATAAGGGTGGTGTCATCTGCATATCTGAGGATATTGATATTTCTCCCAGCAATCTTGTTTCCAGCTTGTGCTTCATCCAGCCCAGTGTTTCTCATGATGTACTCTGCATATAAATTAAATAAGCAGGGTGACAATATACAACTTCAATATACTCCTTTTCTTATTTGGAACCAGCCTGTTTTTCCATGTCCAATTCTAACTGTTGCTTCCTGACTTGCATACAGGTTTCTCAGGAGGCAGGTCAGGTGGTCTGGTATTCCCATCTCTTGAAGAATTTTCTAGTTTGTTGTGATCCACACAGTCAAAGACTTTAGCATAGTCAATAAAGCAGAAATAAATGTTTTTCTGGAACTCTCTTGCTTTTTTGATGATCCAGCGGATGTTGGCAATTTGATCTCTGGTTCCTCTTCCTTGTCTAAAACCAGCTTGAACATCTGAAAGTTCATGGTTCACGTGTTGCTGAAGCCTGGCTTGGAGAATTTTGAGTATTACTTTACTAGCATGTGAGATGAGTGCAATGGCAACCCACTCCGGTACTCTTGCCTGGAAAATCCCATGGGCAGAGGAGCTTGGTAGACTGCAATCCATGGGGTCACAAAGAGTCGAACACGACTGAGCGACTTCACTTTCACTTTTCACTTTCATGCATTGGAGAAGGAAATGGCAACCCACTCCAGTGTTCTTGCCTAGATAATCCCAGGGATTATCCTGTGGGCTGCTGTCTATGGGGTTGCAGAGTCGGACATGACTGAAGAGACTTAGCAGCAGCAGCAGCAGCAGCANTTGCTTATTCAGGGACCTGAATGTCTGAAATTACTTTTTATTAAGAAATGTTGCACACTATCAGAATTCATGAAAGGTAGAGTCTATATCCCACTATGGAATGAAAAAGGATACTGCTCATCCTTTCTTGCACATTGGACAATATGGCATACTATGGTTCCATTAAGAAGGGAGAGTGAAGCATCTTTTCAGATGTGCACAGCAATATTAAAAAGTCTCTATAATTCAGTGGAAGTGGTTGGTAAAGCCCGTTTCTGGTGTCCAGTGTCAGTGGTGTTGGCCATGCAGATAACAAACTGTCATATTCAGTGATGGTGGTGCAGTTTTCTCTGGCCTCCTTTTGTGGCATGCTCTTCTTTGCCCATTGCTCCACTCTCTTTTACTTACACTCATGTACTGATTTTGATTCTTTTGCCTCCTAAGTCAGATTTTTTTTCTTTACCTTAACTCAGGCAGTTTGTTTTACTTGAAATTAACAACACTGACTGTAAGCAGTCTGATATATACTAAACAGAATGGGAGGGTAGAAATCAAGTCTGAACATTGTCTCAAATAGAAGAAAGACATGAGTCTTTAATTTAAAAGATCACAGCGTTTTAGGTAGGAAATACAAAAATAATTTCACCTGAGACTCATCAGACTGAAATTACAAAATATCAAAGGTTAAAAAAAAAGGGGGGCTTCTTTAAAAAGACTGAGACTGGCAGATTTCTCATTTGGAACAATAGATTCCAGAGACAGTAGAATAATGCATTCAAAATAATATATTCAAAATAACTGTCAGTCTAGAATCTGATTCTTATTTTATCAGCCATTCAGGTATAAGAGGAATTAAAGCCATTTTTTAGGCCAAAATTATAATGTTACCTCCCCCTAGGCCTTCACTAAGAAAACTGCTACTATATAAACTTCAAAAAGAAGAAAATTAATATAAGATGATGCAAAATACATGATGATTTTTTAAAATAATGATAAAATTGGTATTATGTGGTAAATAAGTATTCATAGCAACAATTAAAAATAATACATTAAAAAATAATGTTTAAATACAGTTTATAATCTAAAGTATATCTGCTTTGAAGTATATATGCAATGCAGTTTGAAAATTTGTATGGTGGTTTGCAATCACCAGAACAATAAAGACAAAAGTATTGCCATCAACCCCAAAGCTCCTTTATGTGCCTTTTCTGTCAATTCCTGTGTAGTGACATAGAAATAAATAATCTGCTCAGCTCCTTCAAGAGAACATGTTATAGGGAACGTGGTTGTCTTCTCTCTGGAATCATAAATGCATTCATGACAAGACTATGCTTCCAGAAGGCTATTACCAGTAAAGATTAAGCACCGCAGAAACACTAATATTGTCCCTTTCCTGGAGGCTGTGGGACACCTCCAACAATGTCCATACTGGGCTGGTCAAAAATGAAAGCTGAGCAGCACTCATCCATGACCCTTCCTACACACCTTGCTTACCATTTATCCTTCCCCTTAGACTTCACAGGCATTTCCTTTGTTAATATCTTACACATCAATTCCCACCTGATGTTTGCCCCTCAGTTGAGATCAGTTGCTCAGTCGTGTCCTACTCTTTGTCACCCCATGAACTGCAGCACACCAGGCCTCCCTGTCCATCATCAACTCCCGGAGTTCACCCAAACCTATGTCCATTGAGTCGGTGATGCCATCCAACCATCTCATCCTCTGTCATCCCCTTCTCCTCCTGCCCTCAATCTTTCCCAGCATCAGAAACTTTTCCAGTCAGTCAGCTCTTGGCATCAGGTGGCCAAAGTATTTGAGTTTCAGCTTCAACATCAGTCCCTCCAATGAACACCCAGGACTGATCTCCATTAGGATAGACTGGTTGGATCTCCTTGCAGTCCAAGGGACTCTCAAGAGTCTTCTCCACACCACAGTTCAAAAGCATCTATTCTTTGGCATTCAGCTTTCTTTATAGTCCAACTCTCACATCCATACATGACCACTGGAAAAATCATAGCCTTGACTAGATGGACCTTTGTTACACAGTAATGTCTCTGTCTAGGTTGGTCATAACTTTTCTTCCAAGGAGTAAGCATCCTTTAATTTCATGGCCGCAATCACCATTTGCAGTGACTTTGGAGACCCCAAAATAAAGTCAGCCACTATTTCCACTGTTTCCCCATCTATTTCCCATGAAGTGATGGGACCAGATGTCATGATCTTAGTTTACTAAATGTTGAGCTTTAAGCCAACTTTTTCACTTTCCTCTTTCACTTTCATCAAGAGCGTCTTTAGTTCCTTTTCACTTTTTGCCATAAGGGTGGTGTCATCTGCATATCTGAGGATATTGATATTTCTCCCAGCAATCTTGTTTCCAGCTTGTGCTTCATCCAGCCCAGTGTTTCTCATGATGTACTCTGCATATAAATTAAATAAGCAGGGTGACAATATACAACTTCAATATACTCCTTTTCTTATTTGGAACCAGTCTGTTTTTCCATGTCCAATTCTAACTGTTGCTTCCTGACTTGCATACAGGTTTCTCAGGAGGCAGGTCAGGTGGTCTGGTATTCCCATCTCTTGAAGAATTTTCTAGTTTGTTGTGATCCACACAGTCAAAGACTTTAGCATAGTCAATAAAGCAGAAATAAATGTTTTTCTGGAACTCTCTTGCTTTTTTGATGATCCAGCGGATGTTGGCAATTTGATCTCTGGTTCCTCTTCCTTGTCTAAAACCAGCTTGAACATCTGAAAGTTCATGGTTCACGTGTTGCTGAAGCCTGGCTTGGAGAATTTTGAGTATTACTTTACTAGCATGTGAGATGAGTGCAATGGCAACCCACTCCGGTACTCTTGCCTGGAAAATCCCATGGGCAGAGGAGCTTGGTAGACTGCAATCCATGGGGTCACAAAGAGTCGAACACGACTGAGCGACTTCACTTTCACTTTTCACTTTCATGCATTGGAGAAGGAAATGGCAACCCACTCCAGTGTTCTTGCCTAGATAATCCCAGGGATTATCCTGTGGGCTGCTGTCTATGGGGTTGCAGAGTCGGACATGACTGAAGAGACTTAGCAGCAGCAGCAGCAGCAGCAGCAACAGCAGCAGAGATGAGTGCAATTGTGTGGTAGTTTGAGCATTCTATGGCATTACCTTTCTTTGGGATTGTAATGAAAACTGACATTTTCCAACCCTGTGGCCACTGCTGAGTTTTCCAAATTTGCTGGCATATTGAGTGCAGCACTTTCACAGCATCATCTTTCAGAATTTGAAATAGCTCAACTGGAATTCCATCACCTCCACTAGCTTTTTCATAGTGATACTTCCTAAGGCCCACTTGAATTCACATTCCAGGATGTTTGGCTCTAGGTGAGTGTGAGTGATCACACCATCATGATTATCTAGGTCATGAAGATTTTTTTTGTACAGTTCTTCTGTGTATTCTTGCCACCTCTTCTTAATATCTTCTGCTTC
>SJYW01031157.1:746648-758273 GCA_006410735.1 Raphicerus campestris | reverse complement strand
GATGTCATGATCTTAGTTTACTAAATGTTGAGCTTTAAGCCAACTTTTTCACTTTCCTCTTTCACTTTCATCAAGAGCGTCTTTAGTTCCTTTTCACTTTTTGCCATAAGGGTGGTGTCATCTGCATATCTGAGGATATTGATATTTCTCCCAGCAATCTTGTTTCCAGCTTGTGCTTCATCCAGCCCAGTGTTTCTCATGATGTACTCTGCATATAAATTAAATAAGCAGGGTGACAATATACAACTTCAATATACTCCTTTTCTTATTTGGAACCAGTCTGTTTTTCCATGTCCAATTCTAACTGTTGCTTCCTGACTTGCATACAGGTTTCTCAGGAGGCAGGTCAGGTGGTCTGGTATTCCCATCTCTTGAAGAATTTTCTAGTTTGTTGTGATCCACACAGTCAAAGACTTTAGCATAGTCAATAAAGCAGAAATAAATGTTTTTCTGGAACTCTCTTGCTTTTTTGATGATCCAGCGGATGTTGGCAATTTGATCTCTGGTTCCTCTTCCTTGTCTAAAACCAGCTTGAACATCTGAAAGTTCATGGTTCACGTGTTGCTGAAGCCTGGCTTGGAGAATTTTGAGTATTACTTTACTAGCATGTGAGATGAGTGCAATGGCAACCCACTCCGGTACTCTTGCCTGGAAAATCCCATGGGCAGAGGAGCTTGGTAGACTGCAATCCATGGGGTCACAAAGAGTCGAACACGACTGAGCGACTTCACTTTCACTTTTCACTTTCATGCATTGGAGAAGGAAATGGCAACCCACTCCAGTGTTCTTGCCTAGATAATCCCAGGGATTATCCTGTGGGCTGCTGTCTATGGGGTTGCAGAGTCGGACATGACTGAAGAGACTTAGCAGCAGCAGCAGCAGCAGCAGCAGCAGCAACAGCAGCAGCAGCAGCAACAGCAGCAGAGATGAGTGCAATTGTGTGGTAGTTTGAGCATTCTATGGCATTACCTTTCTTTGGGATTGTAATGAAAACTGACATTTTCCAACCCTGTGGCCACTGCTGAGTTTTCCAAATTTGCTGGCATATTGAGTGCAGCACTTTCACAGCATCATCTTTCAGAATTTGAAATAGCTCAACTGGAATTCCATCACCTCCACTAGCTTTTTCATAGTGATACTTCCTAAGGCCCACTTGAATTCACATTCCAGGATGTTTGGCTCTAGGTGAGTGTGAGTGATCACACCATCATGATTATCTAGGTCATGAAGATTTTTTTTGTACAGTTCTTCTGTGTATTCTTGCCACCTCTTCTTAATATCTTCTGCTTCTGTTAGGTCCATAAAATTTCTGTCCTTTTTTGAGCCCATCTTTGCATGAAATGTTCCCTTGGTATTGTCAGTTTTCTTGAAGAGATCTCTAATCTTTCCCATTACATTTTTTTCCTCTATTTCTTTGCATTGATCGCTGAGGAAGGCTTTCTTATCATCCTTGCCACTCAGAGGATTCAAATTCACACAAATGTTAAGGAATGGGGGTCCAAGAAAGAGTTTGTAAAATGAGATTTTGAAACTGGCTCATATATCTGTCTGGAAGACCATGTTTAGATTTTCTTTCTAAAGTTTTAGACTTTTATACAGATATAAAATTTATATTATTGAATATGCTTCTCTAAAATATGCATGACCCAAAATTCCAATATCTCAGATTCTGATAAGCCCTCATATTGCTCCCTAGGAAACTCCGAAAGAGCACTCTTTCCCCAGTGTACTTGATGGTTAATGATTATTCCATTAAGATATTTTCTCCAATGAAAGTAGTGCCTAAGTAAATAAACACCACTTTTAGTGTAGCAAAAATGCCTGAAAGAATTTTATGACAATTTTAAATGATTAAATTATATTCTTTATTCCCACTTGTCTTTTAAAGACTAGGCTATATTTTTTGCATTTTCTCTTCTTTTGTTGGTTACTTTTGTAATGGACAATGAATCACTGAACCCACATCCAAAGCAGGTTATGTATGTACATGTTACATAAGCAGTTGATTTGGTATTAATAGTTGACAATTCTGGAGAGCAATTTATGCAGTTTCTCTCACCAGTCCATATTGATATTTGAGTTTTAGGGTTTTATTATTTTTGTTTATCGGTTGTTTTTCCTTATGTCAGAAATAAAGTGAAAGTGAAAGTGAAAGTGAAGTTGCTCGGTAGTGTCTGACAACTCTTTGCAACCCCATGGACTGTAGCCTACCACTCTTCTCTGTCCATGGGATTTTCCAGGCAAGAGTATTGGAGTGGGTTGCCATTTCCTTCCCCAGAGGATGTTCCCAACCCAGGGATCAAACCTGGGTCTCCCGCATTGTAGGCAGATGCTTTATTATCTGAGCCACAAGGGTAGTCACTCAGAAGTAAACTGAAAGTCAAAGCACTATTCAGGTCAGTTCAGTTCAGTTCAGTCATTCAGTCGTGTCTGACTCTTTGGACCCCATGAATCACAGCAAGCCAGGCCTCCCTGTCCATCACCAACTCCCAGAGTTCACTCAGACTCATGTCCATCGAGTCGGTGATACCATCCAGCCATCTCATCCTCGGTCATCCCCTTCTCCCCCTGCTCCCAACCCCTCCCAGCATCAGAGTCTTTTCCCTTGAGTCAACTCTTCACATGAGGTGGCCAAAGTACTGGAGTTTCAGCTTCAGCATCATTCCTTCCAAAGAACATCCCAGGACTGATTTCCTTTAGAACGGACTGGTTGGATCTCCTTGTAGTCCAAGGGACTCTCAAGAGTCTTATCCAACACTATAGTTCAAAATCATCAATTCTTCAGTGCTCAGCCTTCTTCACAGTCCAACTCTCACATCCATACATGACTACTGGAAAAACCATAGCCTTGACTAGATGGACCTTTGTTGACAAAGTAATGTTCCTGCTTTTGAATATGCTATCTAGGTTGGTCATAACTTTTCTTCCAAGGAGTAAGTGTCTTTTAATTTCATGGCTGCAGTCACCATCTGCAGTGATTTTGGAGCCTAGAAAAAGTCATTCTAAATACTTACACCTAAGGAGAAAATAGAGGGCTGGAGAGAGCAAAAGAAAGCACTATTACTAAATAGGGACTTCAATAATGTAGAAAAAATAGCTTAGAAGCAAGACAATAGTGAAACACTATTTGCAGCAACAAGGGAAATATCGCTAGTCTGATTAATACTGGCCCTTTTTGTATTTTATTTTGCTGAAAACAAACTTGCCATTTCTTTAAAAAAAAAAAAATTGTTTTGGGCTTCCCTGGTGGCTCAATTGGTAAAGAGGCCACTCACAATGCAGGAGACTGCCTGAAATACAAGAGACATGGCTTCAATCCCAGGGTAGGGAAGATGCCTTGGAAAAGAAAATGGCAACCCACTCCAGTATTCTTGCCTGAGAAATCCCAGGGATAGAGGAGCCTGGTGGGCTACAGTCCATGATGTCAGAAGAATCAGAATAACTTAGCGACTAAACCACCACCACCTAAAAAAAAATATTTTGAAGTTTGTTTTATAAGAATCACCTTAGTTTGTTCCCATTTAAACATTATTTTTTTTGGTTGAAAACATAACCTTCATATTTACTGGAAATAAATGATTAAAATAAAAGTACTTCTAAAATTAAGTAAAACAATGTATTCTAAACTAGCTAAAAATAGTGATACTCATTTTATACTTAAACATAGTATGCTGCTTTTTGTAAAAAGTTGCATTCCATCATGATAAATACTGCAAAAAAAAAATTCATGTTCAGGTTAGAACAAAATTGGCAGTAAAGATTAAACTCACATTATACTAGAAAGGCAAGGGATTTCAACTTGAGCCTCAAGCAACTAGAAGTTCTAGTTAGAAATATGTCAGTAAGATTAAATGGTTCAGGCTTTCCTCTGGGTAATGTGGACAAGACTGAATTTTCAAGCATACTTTATTGTTAAAGAATGGGAGCTGATATTGGAAAGTAACTTTGTTCAATAAATACTAATAAGTCCTTATTACATGTTAGGAACAGTTCTAAGTTTATAGCAGCAAACAAAAGCAAACAAAACCTCTACATTATGCAGCTTATATTTTAGTAAGTCAACTTCTAAGTCTGGACGTAAAAATTTCCAGTGTAAGGAACTTTATATATTGTTTTTTGAGTATTTATATTTAAATTTGGATATCTTTAAAACAGATTCCCAAGGCTGTGATTAAAATATAACTCTTGTATTTATTTATTATAAAACCAAAAATTTCCCTCATGTCTAAACATAATTAGATGCTACTCAAACAAAAAATAAAATTTCCTTGTAAATGTTTTATTGTGTGTGTGTGTGTGTATGTGTGTTTGTATCTTTGTGTACCTGACTAAATTACAACCTAGTGCTTTTTTAAAAATTACTGTAAAATGTAGAATTAAAAAGGAATTCCGTAAGAACATTAAATAGTTCAAAATCCCTGTATCATCTAATGAATATTTTGAGATAATCAGTTCATTTTTATTTCCCCAGTAAAACATTATTGTTTACTGTAAAGTGGTATAATCTTAATTCTCTGAACAACTGCTATATTCCATGAAAATCATCTGAATTAGTACTAAAAATTAGGAACTTTAAAAGATTCTATTCAACTATCAGATTGTCTATTAGTAATAGTAGAATTGATTATTAAATTATTTCACTGCTAGTAGTACAGGTTTTTTTCAAAAATAAATTAAGCCTCAGAATTATAATAAAGTTTATTTATAGATCTGTAGGATAATTTTCTACTCTAGATAACTGCAATATTTCAGCTTGTAAACTAGACTTTCACAGGACTTTACTTGGCTAAGAAATATGTACCATTCAATTCATGAGAAAATATATTATTTGCAACTGTCATTATTAGCTTCTGATTAATACCAGGTCATATTTATTTGAATCTAAGTTTATTCCCATAATAAGCAAATAATAAAAATTAAACTACAGGAATATAGGCAAATAGCGAATGAGCATATCTCACTGCAGAAATATTGCTGCAGTATAGATACTGATTTTGAGATCATTTATACAATATACCTAAAAGCCTTTCTAAGTTGGCTGGTATGGTTAGCGATGGAGTTTAAACTTAACTCTACATTTCCTTGCTTCTCTGATTTCCATTTAGACCTTTAACATCATTTCAGCATTATTGTTTTGGTTCAGTACCTTCTTGCTAAACAGCTCAGAATTTCCATCAGGGTTCCTATGAGCTTAAAGCTGGACCCACTAAAACCTTCTTTGACAAATAACCTTCTGGTAAGTGTGACTTGTGTGATAAAAACACACTTATTCATGGCTGACATAGTCTTGTGTCAAAAGAACATAAAATTGAAGTTATAGTTAATAACCTGCCACTTGATATTACACCTGAATTTTTGGTCTTTTTACAGCTAAGGTTGTAAGAGTATTTCCATTAAAAATTGATTTTCAGTGGTTTGTAACTTAACTGCAAATGATCTGTCCATGAGAGATGTAAACTGATATATGAGTGCATCCCTTAGGAGCCAAAGCATAATTAAATTTGCATGGTTGTTTTTAAGTTAAATCACAGTAGGTTAAGGGTGATATAAAAAAGCCATGGGTTTAGGGGAATGTTGTAAATTAAATTTAGGTTAGATTCCTTTAATTTTTAATTAGCAAATACTATTAATTTAAATAATGATTTGATTTCATAGAAATTATAAAAATATCAAATGCATAACATTTTTGCCTTTAGGAATGTGTAGGTTCAACCATTTGTTAACAATATTAGGAACATTCTACAAAGAACATGCTTTGGATTTTGCTGTTGATAATCACTTTATATAAATTAACTTTATTATTTATAACTTTAAAAGGCACTTATTATTTGAACCAATAGATAACTATAACTTACTTTCTCTTCACAAGATACCATACCAGGTGTGGAGGCTTCACAAATAAATGATACTGTATCTTCATGGAGGAGCTAAATGTCTATTATGGCGGAAAAGAAACTCACACTTAATAAAGTGGTAAAGGCATACAGAAATGGTCCCAGAAGAGGAAGTCAGGACTGGAAATCGGAGGGTAGAGGATTTTAACTATTTGTCCACAAAACAAGTGAATTTGGAGATAATGGATTCATCAAAGCCATAAATAGGAATGCAAGCTTTCTTTTTGAATGATCTAGGGACATTACAGGAAAGGAAAAATCAAGGTAAAAATCAGGCATAGAGCCCCATTTCATTACTAGGCAATAGGACATCACTGCCTGTGTTTAAGCAGAATTTTGTCAATGTCAGAAGACTATCAGCAAAATTAATCTGGAAATACTATAAATTGGCATTATCATATTTTGTCTGAATGTGGACTTAGGTCAGATTCCTGGGCTTCAATCCTAGAAGCAATATTCCCTTGCTATGTGAATTTGGAAAAATCTTTTATCTCTCTGGTCTACAAGTGGTTTACCACTGAAGTGCAGAAAATAAAAGATAAAATACCATACCTCTTGTGTGCTATTGTAAGAATTAAATGAGAGAATATACATATGCATATGGTGTTATGCTTAAATACATTATAAATACTAGCTGTTATCATTATCAAGGTGAATGAACAGAAAGAAAGAAAATAAATGAGACAAACAATTTGGAAATAAATACAATTGTTCAAGATAGAATTACTGATTAGCCTGAATGACAATTTTAATCATAATAATCAAAATAAAATTATGCATTAAATATATAGAGTGTGAAGGTGAAATAAGCTAGAATAGGAAGTAGATTGGATTTGGGTGATGAAAGAATTGTGAGTAAAAGAATTATTTCCAGATTTCAAGCCTGGATGACTGGGAGTGTGAAGGTAGTTTCATGGCCATAAAAGGGCATCATTAATCATAATGATATGGTTGCAAGATGAGTTTAAATATAAGTGTTAAAGCTCCATGTGTTCATTGGATATATAACTATCTAGAAGGTAGCTGTAAATATGATGAGGAACTTTAGTATAAAGTTTCCTTTAAAATATATAAGAACCAAATTTAAGTTTATAACTGCAATATATAGAGAAACACAACCACCATTCTAATTCTTCATTGCCCATGTTCATAATCCTTGCATTATAATGCACATAAATAAAAGTAATATGGAAATTTAAAATACATACATGTATAATACCAAAGATGGCAATGCAAATTATCATGTGTTTAGTAAATTGGAAATATATAAATAGGTCTACAAAATTTGGGAAGAGGTAGTAATGTAAATTACAAAGATGAAATAAAAGTGTAAACAATACAGACTCAAAAAAATCCTTGATGTTCCTAGAAACAAGAAATGCAAAGCGATATATTTGCATACAGAACATTTAAAAATTACTGTCTTCAATAAATAATATCTAGAGTTTTCAAGATTATAGGGAAAACAATATTATCCTCCAACACAATATTTTGAATATATTAGTGATGCACACTTATAATATTAGTCTTGAATCTTTTTTTTATCCTTTTTGATATCATTTTGCTGTGAATGAGCCAAACTTGAGTCTGCTCCTCCACAAGCAATAAAACCAAATTACTAACACTATGTTCTGTTGAAGGAAAGTGCAATATTTATTGTAGATGCCAGACAAGTAGTATGGGGATGCTAAGGCTCAAAAAACCTGAACTCTCTGGTTTCAAGGAAGAGTTTATTTGTTTGTTTGTTTTCCGAGACCAAGGTAAGGGAGGGGAAGGACAGTATATGTGATCAATTCATGCACAATTCTACAATTGTTTGTTGATGGCATAACAACTTGGAGCCACAGGGCTTATCAGCTCTCAGGTTCCAGTCNCCTTGATGTTCCTAGAAACAAGAAATGCAAAGCGATATATTTGCATACAGAACATTTAAAAATTACTGTCTTCAATAAATAATATCTAGAGTTTTCAAGATTATAGGGAAAACAATATTATCCTCCAACACAATATTTTGAATATATTAGTGATGCACACTTATAATATTAGTCTTGAATCTTTTTTTTATCCTTTTTGATATCATTTTGCTGTGAATGAGCCAAACTTGAGTCTGCTCCTCCACAAGCAATAAAACCAAATTACTAACACTATGTTCTGTTGAAGGAAAGTGCAATATTTATTGTAGATGCCAGACAAGTAGTATGGGGATGCTAAGGCTCAAAAAACCTGAACTCTCTGGTTTCAAGGAAGAGTTTATTTGTTTGTTTGTTTTCCGAGACCAAGGTAAGGGAGGGGAAGGACAGTATATGTGATCAATTCATGCACAATTCTACAATTGTTTGTTGATGGCATAACAACTTGGAGCCACAGGGCTTATCAGCTCTCAGGTTCCAGTCCATTGTGGGGCTATATCGCTCACAATCATCATGCAGTTATCTCCTTTCATTTAGTGGGGGTTTTACTAAATCAGTTCAGGACTATGCATCAGGTTCTGTTATCCATGTATTTCAGGAAGGAACTAAAGATTCTGTGACTGCCATGTGGGTGATTTACTGTTTAAATATTTACCAGTTTTCCTGGTCAAACTATATTATTACTACTACGTGTTCACATGTGGTCATTAATTCTTGAGCCAGAATTTTGTATCTCAGGGGAGGCTGGGAGACTACAACTTTTCTATAAACAAGAGGCAGGCAGAATAATGGGCCAGGTTGGAGGGGGATGGGTCTGTTCAGGGAAGATTCCATACAATCTGGTTTGGTTACATTATTGTCTTTTATTTAAGCAGCAAATGTGAGTCCTTTAAATTATCTTGTGATCTTAGTTTATTTCCCAGCATCAGTGTTCAGAGAATATATTTTTTTTTAAGATCTATATTGAATCATCCCTTAGTTTCCATTATGAAGCCTACCACAAAATACAGGTGTTTTAAACTAACAGATAATTACAAGTAATTTTATGCTTTTATTCATCCCTCTAAAATGTCCTTTATCCATGTATTTTTCGTTCTAAGAACAATATTTCAAAAAATTCCCAAAAATTAAATAATGTATTCCTTGATAATTACATGCATATTGTAAAGGGAGGAACCAAGAAGCATCAAAAAGGAAAAGACTTCTTCGGCATATTTATTCCCCTTGAGATAACAGTAATTATAATAATATTGGAAATATTTTTAATAATAATAATTTTACTAAAAAAGATATTTAGCCCTTTCTTGTGTAGAAAGTAACAATGAGGAAGATATATTATTGATCAAAAAATTATGGCTAAGGGAACCAAACACATAGAAAATATTTACCTTGCTCTTATCAACTATGATCTTAACAGTAGCTATTGCTTATCTAAATCTAGTCACTTCATTGGATGGCAGGTACTGGTGAAGCATGGAGAAAAGCCATTCAATCATTAAAGAAAGAATAAATGCAATGAATAAACCCTCAATGAGCAAAACAAAAAAGAAATAATTTTCGACCATCAAACACACATGCACACACACACACAAACAGGATTTAAACTGAACTCTAGTTCCACATCAATACTTCTTATATATCACTCATCTAACATAATATAGCATAGTGAAACATCTGCAGAAAATAAAAATATGCAGGAAGTATAGTGAAAAAAATAAACATTTCTTAAGAAATAAAATAACTGAGAGACAGGTAATATATGAAATTGCTATTACTTTCTAGTAGAAATTGCAATGAGTGGTCATCAAACAAATGTGGGGGTGGTTAATGAACCATGAATATAAAAAGGAGAGGGTGTGGAGAAACCCTCTTACACTGTTGGTGGGAATGCAAACTAGTACAGCCACTATGGAGAACAGTGTGGAGATTCCTTAAAAAATNAAAAAAGCACCAGCCTATGTTCGATACAGGATACAGGATGCTTGGGGCTGGTGCACGGGGACAATCCAGAGAGATGACATAGGGTGGGAGATGGGAGGGGGATTCAGGATTGGGAGCTCGTATACAACCGTGGCATATTCATATCAATGTATGGCAAAATCAATATGGTATTGTAAAGTAAAATAAAGTAAAAATAAAATTTAATGATAATAATAATAATAAAATAGACATCAGAAAATAGAATAAGTCAAAGTAACAGAAAACAGATGGGTAGTATAGAAAAACATAAGTTTGGAAACAAAAAAATATGATTTTGAGTTGCTGTTTCACTGCATATTTACTGTATAAGCATGGGGAATTCACATCCCCTCTTAGAATATTTCTNATAATAAAATAGACATCAGAAAATAGAATAAGTCAAAGTAACAGAAAACAGATGGGTAGTATAGAAAAACATAAGTTTGGAAACAAAAAAATATGATTTTGAGTTGCTGTTTCACTGCATATTTACTGTATAAGCATGGGGAATTCACATCCCCTCTTAGAATATTTCTAAATCTATAATATAAAATGTAAAAAATATATTTTATCTATCTAGAGATACACCAAGGTATGGAGGAAGAGGGTGTGGCAACCCACTCCAGTATTCTTCCCTGGAGAACCCCATGAACAGAGGAGCCTTGCAGGCTACCATCCAGAGTTGCAAAGAGTTGGACATGACTGATGCAACCTAGCCTGCTTATGGAGTTAAACTCAAGTCCCATAGCAATATCACAGCCAAGACAGGGCCTAGGTTGGTCTTCCTCCAAAGTCTGTGCTTACTATTACTGTAAAGAACAATGACTAAAGCAGCAGGAAGAAAAAGTTTACATGAAAAATTTACAGATATAAATGGACATCATTGATCACTTGGCCACTAGCCAAGGTGTCCAGGTATTAATTTGTTAGTTCACGCACTAAACATTTTTTAAACTTCTATTAAACATTTATCACTCACTAATCTGACCTGCCTCTTGAGAAATCTGTATGCAGGTCAGGAAGCAACAGTTAGAACTGAACGTGGAACAAAAGACTGGTTCCAAATAGGAAAAGGAGTATGTCAAGGCTGTATATTGTCACCGTGCTTATTTAATTTATATGCAGAGTACATCATGAGAAATGCTGCGCTGAAAGAAACACAAGCTGGAATCAAGATTGCCGGGAGAAATATCAATAACCTCAGATATGCAGAAAATACCACCCTTATGGCAGAAAGTGAAGAGGAACTAAAAAACCTTGATGAAAGAGGAAAGCGAAAAAGTTGGCTTAAAGCTCAACATTCAGAAAACAAAGATCATGGCATCTGGTCCCACCACTTCATGGAAAATAGAAGGGGAAACAGTGGAAACAGTGTCAGACTTTGTTTTTGGAGGGCTCCAAAATCACTGCAGATGGTGACTGCAGCCATGAAATTAAAAGACACTTACTCCTTGGAAGAAAAGTTACGACCAACCTAGACAGCATATTCAAAAGCAGAGACATTACTTTGCTGACTAAGGTCCGTCTAGTCAAGGCTATGGTTTTTCCTGTGATCATGTATGGATGTGAGACTTGGACTGTGAAGAAGGCTGAGCGCCAAAGAATTGATGCTTTTGAACTGTGGTATTGGAGAAGACTCTTGAGAGTCCCTTGGACTGCAAGGAGATCCAACCAGTCCATTCTGAAGGAGATCAGCCCTGGGATTTCTTTGGAAGGAATGATGCTAAAGCTGAAGCTCCAGTACTTTGGCCACCTCATGTGAAGAGCTGACTCATTGGAAAAGACTCTGAGGCTGGGAGGGATTCGGGGCAGGAGGAGAAGGGGACTTCAGAGGATGAGATGGCTGGATGGCATCACTGACT
>SJYW01031157.1:728931-739447 GCA_006410735.1 Raphicerus campestris | reverse complement strand
GTCTAGTCAAGGCTATGGTTTTTCCTGTGGTCATGTATGGATGTGAGACTTGGACTGTGAAGAAGGCTGAGCGCCAAAGAATTGATGCTTCTGAACTGTGGTGTTGGAGAAGACTCTTGAGAGTCACTTGGACTGCAAGGAGATCCAACCAGTTCATTTTGAAGGAGATCAGCCCTGGGATTTCTTTGGAAGGAATGATGCTAAAGCTGAAAATTTAGTACTTTGGCCACCTCATGTGAAGAGTTGACTCATTGGAAAAGACTCTGATGCTGGGAGGGATTGGGGGCAGGAGGAGAAGGGGACGACCGAGGATGAGATGGCTGGATGGCATCATTGACTCAATGGACATGAGTCTGAGTGAACTCCGGTTATTGGTAATGGACAGAAAGGCCTGGCGTGCTGCGATTCATGGGGTCACAAAGAGTCGGACACAACTGAGCAACTGAACTGAACTGAACTGAAACATTTATTACCATAAACCAAACACTGAGTCAGACAGCAGAAGGGGAATCTGATTATTTCAAACTACTTACTGAAAGAAAAGGATTCATCATCAGTAAATGAGTAAAAGACTGTAAAATAGTAGTCACAGAAATGACAAATGAAAGACTGATATTAGAAGAGACAACATTGGCGATGAAGACTTCAATAGGGTGAGAAGGACTGTGACAACTGTAATGGAAGTTTTGAATTCCTTTAAAGGCATCTTGGAAGTAATTGAGATTATGGATTACTGGGGTTCAAAAGTTAGAGAAGGCAATGGCACCCTACTCCAGTACTCTTGCCTGGAAAATCCCATGGATGGAGGAGCCTGGTGGGTTGCAGTCCATGAGCTCACCAAGAGTTGGACATGATTCAGTGACTTCACTTTCACTTTTCACTTTCATGCATCGGAGACAGAAATGGCAACCCACTCCAGTGTTCTTGCCTGGAGAATCTTAGGGATGGTAGAGCCTGGTAGGCTGCTGTCTATGGGGTCGCACAGAGTCAGACATGACTTAAAGCAGCAGCAGGGCTTCAAAAGTACATGAATTGTGAACTTCCAGATGCTCAAGCTGGATTTAGAAAAAGCAGAGAAACCAAATTCCCAACATCCATTGGATCATAGAAAAAGCAACAGAATTCCAGAAAAAAAAACATTTATTTCCATTTTATTGAGTATGCTAAAGAATTTGTGTGGATCACAGCAAACTGTGGAATATCCTTAAAGAGATGGGAATACCAGACCACCTTCCCTGCGTCCCGAGAAATTTGTGTACAGGTCAAGAAGCAACATTGAGAAGTGGATATGGAACAATGGACTGGGTCCAAATTGGAAAAGGAGTATGCCAAGGCTACATACTGTCACCTTGCTTATTTAACTTATATACAGAGTACATCATGCAAAATGCCGGGATGGATGAAGTTCACATGAGAAACAAGATTGCCGGGAGAATATCAACAACCTCAGATATGCAGAAGACACCACCCTTATGGCAGAAAGCCTCCTGATGAAAGTGAAAGAACCTCTTGACAAAAGAGTAAGAGAAGAGTGAAAAAGTTGGCTTAAAATTCAGCATTCAAAAAACTAAGATCATGGCATCGGTCTTATCACTTCATGGCAAATAGATGGGGAAACAATGGAAATAGCGAGAGACTATTTTCTTGGGCTCCAAAATCACTGCAGATGGTGCCTGCATTCATAAAATTAAAAGATGCTTGCTCCTTTAAGGAAAGTCTTTAAAAAACCTAGACAGCATATTGAAAAGCAAAGACATCTCTTTGCTGACCAAAGTCTGTATAGTCAAAGCTATGGTTTCTCCAGTAGTCGTATATGGATGTGAAGTTTGGACCATAAAGAAAGCTGAGAGCTGAGGAATTGATGCTTTTGAACTGTAGTGTTAGAGAAGACTTTTGAGAGTCCTTTGGACTACAAGAATATCAAATCAATCAATCCTAAAGGAAATAAGTCCTGAATATTCATTGGAAGGGCTGATGCTGAAGCTGAAACTATAATACTTTGGCCACCTGATGGGAAGATCTGACTCATTGGAAAAGACCCTAATGCTGGGAAAGATCAAAGGCAGGAGAAGAAGAGGGCAACAGAGGATGAGATGCTTTGATTCCATCACTGAGTCAATGTATATGAGTCTTGAGCAAGCTCTGGAAGTTGGTGATGGACAGGGAAGTCTGGCATGCTGCAGCCCATGGGGTCGCAAAGAGTCAGACATGACTGAGCAACTGAATTGAATTGAAACTGAGACCTGTCTCCTTTTAATTCTTAAGGTACGTTTATTAAGCAAGCGTTATTTTTGTGCTTATAATAAAATGCTGAAATATTGAAAAAATCATAGTGTTTAAATTGTTTAGCTTTGATTATTTTATGAAAAATAGCAATGAATAAGCAAAAAAATTGACTCCAGATATCAAAGAAACTATCTTGTGAAGACAGTACTTTTTGCCAAAATAAGAAACAGGCATAAATAAACCTTTATCAGTACAGACCTTCAGAAAATCATGATTACAAATGCTATTAAGGAGAGTGTGTTATAGATAACATATTCCAAATAGAGGATTTGTTTAGTGATTTATAAGAATTTATTCATGTCTTTCAAACCTAAAATTTTTGATGTTATTACCACTAATGTTTTTGCAATACAAGAGCTTGTAGTTGGACATTACATTGCTGCTACAAATGTTGCAACTAGACCTTGCATGATATCTACATTCTTCCTGTTAATTTGTAATATCACATTATTCTTTAAATATTTTGCATATGAAAGCTCATATAACCCATTCCACCTTACTATTCTTTCTAAATTTGTTACGGTTTTTGTTCTTGCTACTATTTTTTTTTTGTATGCAAAACTAATATTTTCAATGGATTGAGGAAATTTCCATGCAACTAAACTTTATATGGAGGGAAAATCACATGTGGAATTACTTGACTTTAACCATTTAGGTTAGCTGTAAGTCTCCTTTTAATTATTGTCCTAATCCTGTCAATTCTAAGTAAGAACTGGTTTTTAATATTATACTACTTCTTGACTTTTAACTCTTGTTCTAGCGTTCATTTTTTTAAATTAACCTTTATGTCAACATTTTATACTTTCCTGTCTGCATTTTAAGTAGATTTTTTTTTCAGAAGTGGTACAAAATGTCAACACATTTCCCTTTACATATCACAGCTGCCATCTCTTTATTTCATGTTAAAAAATATTTTTTCTATGGCCAACTTAAAACCATGGCATAATCATAATGCTCCAATGATTAAAATATTCTAGAAACAAAATCTATAGTATATCCCTGATATTCTTTCTCTAATATTACTTCATTGAGAAAAAAGTGATTTCAAGTCACTTTATTTTCCAANTAGTTGCATGTTAAAAAATATTTTTTCTATGGCCAACTTAAAACCATGGCATAATCATAATGCTCCAATGATTAAAATATTCTAGAAACAAAATCTATAGTATATCCCTGATATTCTTTCTCTAATATTACTTCATTGAGAAAAAAGTGATTTCAAGTCACTTTATTTTCCAACTTAAAAGCATTTATTAATAGTTTCTCCCTCTCATTTTACTATTTTTCTAGTCATTTGTCCTTTGGACATAACCTGAAATGGCAAAAATATCTGCAACTGGTAAAGGATATTTTGCTTTTGAAATAATTTTCATGTTTTCCTATATATTGATTTACCTTCCTATAAAATAGATAATAATATGTGACTAACTTGCATAGCCAGCAGGCTTGTTTGACTTTACTAAGGTCTTTGAGTCACTTGAATGCAAAAAGAAATTGAAATCCAGGACATTATTACTGTTGTTATGTAGAAAAATGATATTAAAATACAACAGTATCTTTATACTTCCCCAGGGCCATTGTACTTTATGTTTTCACTTTATTCACTTTTCTCTGTGTTAGACTGCCATGAATATAAATTTCATAAGAGATCAAAGGCTACTAAGCACAATACTTGTGCTTGAAACACCCCCTGTAAGGCAAGAATTAGTTAAGCTTTTTGGTCTCCTCCTCCTAAATCTATATAAAGGTCTATGCCTTTGGTAACTATATTTTATTTTCATGGGACTATGATTTAGTTGGTGTATGTATAACTACATGGAGATACTGAGTGTGTTGGAAAGATAAAATATGTTAGCTTAAAATCTAATTTTTCACATGAATTACTTGCCTTAGTAGAGTGGATGGTGCGTTCTTAAATCATGCATGACAGAATTTTATTTTCTCTTTTCAGTCATTTACAATAAATGTTTTGTCTTGTAATGGTTTTAATGTTAGTCTAAGTGTAAAATGCAATTAAAAAAATACATCTGAGAGAGGAAAGTTTATGGATGTGCATATTTTAAAGTTACTTTTTGACCCACATTTTCCGGAGATAATATATGACATTTATAGTCCCCTGGTTTCCTTTCAGAGCAATGGGTCATGATTATTTGGAACAAAGTGATACAGCTTGCTGTAAAATCAGTTGCCATGTTGCTTGGATAAGGATAGCAATCTCTAGACTCCTGAGACTTTCCAACAAGGTTAAAACGTGCTTACAGATGTCAAAAGCATGGATACAAATTAGGGAAGAGAGTGAAAAAAATGTGCAAAGAGCTTTACATAGTGATAGATACTAAAATTTAACATCAGCAACTGTTTTGAGGGCTCCAACTACCTAACTTTCAGAGGAAACAAAATTATGCTAAACATTATAAATTAACACAAAGGCTTGAAGTTTGTAACTGATTTCCCTTTGTGTTTGACATTCAATAATTTGAGGTCAGAAAGAAGTGCTTATGCTTTCAGGAAAAAATGTAATTGCTATAAATTTATTATTTATTTTTTCTCTTAAGTATTTTTGACATAATTTCAAGTTCATTAAAAAGTTATAAGAATCATACAAAGCATTCCATTGCTTCACTTCCCCAAATGTTAGCATCCTGATACACTTGAAAATAAGTTTCAGGTATATTGTTCTTTTACCAGTAAACTGGAAAATTCTGGAAGAGATGGGAATACCAGATCATCTGACCTCCCTCTTGAGAAATCTGTATGCAGGTCAGGAAGTAACAGTTAGAACTGAACATGGAACAACAGACTGGTTCCAAATCAGGAAAGGAGTACGTCAAGGCTGTATATTGTCACCCTGCTTATTTAACTTATATGCAGAGTACATCATTATGAGAAACGCTGGGTTGGAGGAAGCACAAGCTGGAATCAAGATTGCCAGGAGAAACATCAATAGCCTCTGATATGCAGATGACACCACTCTTATGGCAGAAAGTGAAGAGCTAAAGAGCTTTTTGATGAAAGTGAAAGAGGAGAGTGAAAAAGTTGGCTTAAAGCTCAACATTCAGAAGATCATCGCATCTGGTCCCATCACTTCATGGCAAATAGATGGGGAAACAGTGGAAATAGTGGCTGACTTTATTTTAAGGGGCTCCAAAATCACTGCAGATAGTAACTGCAGCCATGAAATTAAAAGACATACTCCTTGGAAGGAAAGTAATGACCAACTTAGACAGAATATTAAAAAGCAGAGACTTTACTTTGCCAACAAATGTCTGTCTAGTTAAGGCTATGGTTTTTCCAGTAGTCATGTATGGATGTGAGAGTTGGACTATAAATAAACCTGAGCGCTGAAAAATTGATGCTTTTGAACTGTGGTGTTGGAGAAGACTCTTGAGAGTCCCTTGGACTGCAAGGAGATCCAACCAGTCCATCCTAAAGGAGATCAGTCCTGAGTGTTCATTGGAAGGACAAATGTTGAAGCTGAAACTCCAGTACTTTGGCCACCGGATGCGAAGAGCTGACTCATTTGAAAAGACCCTGATGTTGGGAAAGATTGAAAGCAGGAGAAGGGGCTGACAGAGGATGAGATGGTTGGATGGCATCACCAACTTAATGGACATGAGTTTGGGTAAAATCTGGGAGTTGGTGACAGACAGGAAGGCCTGGCATGCTGTGGTCCATGGGGTCACAAAGAGTTGGACATGACTTAGCAACTGAACTGAACTGAACCTCTAAATGCTTTAGTATATTTCCTAAGAACCTAGGCCACTAATAAGACAAATCTTTTTTCTGTTATCACAGTACAGCAACAATTTCAGGAGTTAACTTCAATATGCTTCCCACGTGGCTCAGTGGTAACAATCTGCCATTGCAGAAGACATGGGTTCAATCCCTGGGTTGAGAAGATTCCTTGGAGAAGGAAGTGGCAACCCACACCAGTATTCTTGTCAGGGAAATCCCCTGGACAACCTGGCAGGCTTGACCATGAGGTCAAAAAAGAGTCTGACATGACTTAGCAACCAAACAACCACCTCAATATGTTACTGTTATCTAACATACATATGTTATTCACATTTCATCAATAGTCCCAATAATGTCTTTTAGAGCAAAATACAATGCAGGATTATGTTTTGCCATCAGTTGTCATGTCTAAAGCTTTAGTCTTTTAATCTGGATTAGTTCTTCAGTTTTTAATTGTTTCATGCACTGATATTTTTAAAGCTAATAGTCCATACATTTTGTATAGCATCTTTCAATTTGGGTTTGTCTTATATTTTAACACAATTAGATTCAAAGCATACAGTTTTGTCAGGAATACTTGTACACATTACTGTGATTTTCTCTCAGGAGGCTATGGAATTTTTTTGTTCCTTTTCTGGTGATGTTACAACTGATCACTGGGGTAAGATGGTGCAAGGTTTCTCCTGATATAAAGTTAAATGTAGCCCAGCTTCCCAGGTAGCACAGTAGTAAAGAATTTGCCTGCCAAAGGAGATGAAAGAGACTCTGATTCAGTCCCTGGATTGGGAAGAGCCTCTGGAAAAGTAAAGGGCCACCCGCTTCAGCATTCTTGCCTAGAAAAGTCTATGGATAAAGGAGCCTGGAGAGCTACAGTCGCAAAGAGTTAGACTCAACTAAAGAACTGAGCAGGCACGCACACAGAGTTAAATGTAAACACTTGTACATAGACTGTTTGTATATAAGATTTACCAACTTTCTGTTATCACTTTCAGTAAAGTCTTACCTGTTTTTTCCCAAAGTGCATGTAAAGGTAAGGTACATAAAATATATTTTTAAGAATAATAATGTGAAATACACAAAATAAACAGAGACAAAAGGAAGAAGGAAAGGGAGAGAGGAAAGGAGGAAGAAAAGCAAAATGGCTTTGCCTCAGGCAGATCTGTGCTTAGAATATTGTTTTACTATTTATTCTGAGTTTTGTTTTGTCTTCTGAAATATATGGTTTTGATTTTTTGCCTTTCTTGGTTGTTTTAGATTAAAAATAAAACATATATTGGCACAAGAAGAGCAAGTACTTATTGTAGGTTAACTATCAAACATATTGTAAGCTCTGATAAATTACCCAAAATAATTAGGAGTTAGGGTGAATTTTAAAATCTAAAGAAGACAAAGTAACCTTCAAATATAGTATCTGATAAAGCTCATAGTGGGCCCTTCCCTGATGACTGTGATGGCAAAGAATCTGGTTCAATCCCTGGGTTGAGAAGATCCCCTGAAGAAAGGAATGTCTGCCAACCCCAGTATTCTTGCCTAGAGAATTCCATGGAGAGTGGAACCTCGTGGGCTACAATCCATGAGTTGGACACTATTGAGCAACTAACACACAAAGCACATATTAGTTGTGGAGTCCTTGGTCCCTATCATTCAAGCTGAAAATGAATATGTGCTGAGAAAAGTCCTCTGCCCATTTTTTTTTAAAGTCTTCTGCTGTATCTGACTTGTTGAAATACACCAAAATATGCAAATCATCCCATACTTTATGTTATTACATTGTCAAATTCTCATGATCATTATCTTTTAGCCATTAATAACAATATCTTCTCTTACTTTAATGTTTACCTTGGCACTTCAGAAAAAAAAGAGACGGTACACAACTTTGAGAGTATTATTCTTGTCTATGATAAAAATATTGAAAATATAAATATTATTCCAAAAGTAATATAACAGCATCTCATTGTAATAGCATTAAAAAAACATGCAGTTGAGCTCTATTTTAGATCTCACAAATAAAAATATACAGAAACAATATATAAAAATATATAAATATTTATATATATATATATATAAACTATATATATATATATATAAACAATGTGCATTCTGTTCTCAAGAAATCATTTTTATTATCTCAAATAAATTAACAAATGTATTATACTTCTTCATTATTTGGATAATCCAATATTTTTATTTCATTGCATTTAATTTGTATGGGAGAATACATTTTGTTTAGGAGTAAATGTTTTATTTAGAAAGTTGAACATATGATTATTGTCATAGTGTTTAATCTAGAATTCCTCTGAAACAAATGACAACTTTCAGTTGAACTATATGTAGCAGAAAAAGTTATTGTAAAATTTACCAAAATGATAGACTTTCACATATATTTTTCAATGCTTCCTTGAGGATATTTTATAGCACGTATTGTTGGTAGCTTTCTAAGCACCCTCAATCCTCTTCCTTGTTACCAAAAATTTATTCGATATATCAGGTGGCTATATCTTTCAAGACAACTTTCTGGCCTCAGGAAATAACTTTTATCAATCTAAACTACAACAGATATATTAGGAATAAGAGTATGCCATACGTATGAGGATATGATGTATTTCTCAAAAGCAGATCAGGAGAAGGTAACTGATAAGGCCTTTTAGAAAACATATGGAAAGGAATAATGTTTAATTATGACCCTACCTCCAAAGTTGATATTTTTGTGATGATGAAAGAAAACTAGATCATAAATTTACTCATTAAGGATAATAGAAGAAAAGAATACAAAAAAAAAGAAAATGAAAGAAATCTGAGTACTTGATAATATTTTAAAACTTCAATTAGTCAATACTGGAATTGCAGGCTTTTTCTTATATTTAAGAAGTAATGTAGAACAGTCTTTTGGACTCTGTAGGAGAGGGTGAAAGTGGGATGATTTGGGAGAATGGCATTGAAACATGTATAATAACATATGTGAAATGAATAGCCCGTTCAGGCTTGACGCATGATACAGGATGCTTGGGGCTGGTGCACTGGGATGACCCAGAGGGATGATATGGGGAGGGAGGTGGGATGGGGCTTCAGGATGGGGAACACATGTACAACCGTGGTGGATTCATGTTTATGTATGGCAAAACCAATACAATATTGTGAAGTAATTATCCTCCAATTAAAATAAATAAATTTATATTAAAAAAAAGAAGTAATGCAGCTTTATTAAGCCATGTGTGGTTTATTATTATGTTAACTGCAGCCCCAACAATCTTATTTGCAGTGCTTTGATAGGAAAGTAAAGAGATAAATAACATTGTTTATTCATTAAATAATATTGTGAGCCTTTAATCTAATTCCAAATCATTGTGCTGGGTTATAAAAATACCTTTAGATTAAGACATGCTTCTAGCCATTAGTTGATTTTCATAATAATCAAAAATATTTAAAGTAAAAACTAAGTATTCATTAAAAATTAAAACATGAACATACACTTCAATGAACAAATAGAACATTAACTGTACATTATCTTAACTAGTTCTCTGCATATGCTTAGTCGCTCAGTCGTGTTTGACTGTCGTGACACCATGGACTGTAGCCCACTAGTCTCCTCTGTCCATGGGGATTCTCTAAGCAAGAATTCCGCAGTGGTTGCCATATCCTCCCTCCAGGGGATCTTCCAAACTCCGGGATCGAACCCAGGTCTCCCGCACTGCAGGCAGAGTCTTTGTTGTCTGAGCCACCAGTGAACTAGTTCTAAGAGGAGTTCAAGGAGATAATCCTATAAAATTCCAGGCAGATCTTGGCACATGGTAAGCCCTAATGACTTAATGAATAGTAGTAATATTTAAGTGTAAATATTACTAGAAAAAGTCTTTGTGATATAATTACATATTCTGAATTGTAATAAAATCTTTTTTTTAATATGAGGAAAAGTTGTATAAAACTGTAAACAATTGTTTAACCTTTATTTCAAATCAAATGCTTTTGAAAGAAAAGAAAAAATCATAACCTGAAACTGCACTTTAAAATTTCCAACTATTTAACACTTAAACACTGTAATAAAAATGAACAACTTCTTAAATTGGTGGTGTTATTGTGCTACTATATGAAGTTCTAAGAATCTGAAAATTATAGAACTCTATGCCTTTACAGAAGAATCCATGCATTTGTGGTTACTCCCAGGGAGCCCTGCTTTGTATAAGCAATATATTAACTTTCTTCAAAATGTTTTTCAAAAATCTTGCTCAAGCAAGTGAAATTAAGCCATTCTCTGATGCTAGCAAAGAAGAAAGTTCTGTCATGAAAATGCTAATATCAATGAATTTTAATAAAATGTTAATAAATCACTAGCCCATGGGTAGAACGGTTATCCTACCACATATTCTTAAATCTTTCATCAGAACAGCCCAACATCTGAATTTCCATTTCTGTTTACATTTCCCTCCATCATAATTGCTAGTTTGTCACTATTTTTTACTTGCTTGGAGGCATTATTCTAAATGAATACATTCTGCGT